>JBAGKK010487349.1:0-16211 GCA_037177015.1 Euceroptres primus
CTTGATATATTTGTTTGTTTTAAAATAGGATTGCCGAATATTTTTTATACCCCGTCGGTAATTCGTGACATCATAACATATCACACCCCCTTAAAGTATTTTGTTTTCTTTGACTAATAAAAGTAATTGACATGCGAATCTTTTGGAATTTTCCTTGACTGAATTAGTTCATAGAATTTTATATATTAGATTTATTTCGAGATCCGAATATGAATTTTGATTCTTTTTTCCCAAATATAATTGACGCTATTTCCAGAATAAAGTGCTTTTTATCTTGTTGAGAATTTTCCCCCGATTTGTTATTGAGATACTCCCTTTAATTTAATTCGTATTTGTTAGATTCTACCTTGATTATTGAGATCCCCATTTCCCTTTTCTGAATTTAATTTAATTTTATGCTTTAACTGAATTTTGTCAATTTAACCATTTTGTCTAGTGTTGGAAAACTGGGCGAAAAGATCCTAACTTTAAGTTAGTAATCGCCACATTTTGCATTTGTTATTTAGATTCTTAACCTCAAAAATTTTGTCATGATAAATTGAATATTGTTAAACCTTTTGATTTAATTATTTGATTTATGTCAATGTTATAACCTCAAATTGTTAAATAAAACAATTATTTGTTAATTCCTGATATTTTTCTATGGATTTAATATAGTTTAGTAAATAAGAAAATCTTTTTCCAAAGGACCACCCTCTCTCCATTTTCCAAATAAGGGACTGAGCTAAGTTTTTTAAAGTTCCGTCCGAAAAACTTATTTATTTTTGCTTTTTCTTATTTTAATTTATGAATTAAATAATTTGATTTAATCTGATCCCGGAAATATCTGGCGCCCCGTAGGTAATTATTCTCTTTTGAATTATCTTAATTTTTAAAAATAAGTTTTGTGTTGAAGGTAATCGTTATTTGAAAAGTTGCGATCACACAACATTCTGCATTAAATAAGCTTACGAAGAAGTATTTTTGTTAATTGTACAAGAAAATATTGTAAAAGCTTTTTTTGCCATTGCTTTATGTTGAATAATTTACAAAATAATTTACATTTTTTTCATACATTCATAAAATTCTATTTATCTTTAAAATTAGCCCAAGAACATTTAAAATTGTTAAGATTTTAGAAAGAATCGAAAAATACATTTTAAAAATATTTTTATAAGAAATTGGTGAACTTTGCACACTTTTTGAGGCTTTTGTGCTATTTTGAGAAAAAAAATGTGCATCTCACGGGAAAACAGATGGTCTCATATTTTTTTATAGTACTGTAAGAATAGAAATCAGTTGCAAACTTCAATATCATTGGAAATCAAATGTTCCAATCTAAATTTTTCAAAGTTGCAGTCGTTTAAAATAAATAGAATTAAAGGTTGTTAGTGAGAAATCTGTACAACTATTTTGGAATTTAATTTTGTATTTTATAATTGTAATGTTTTTCATCAGGTAAAAGAAATATTATTGTGGAACTCGAATGGTTACAATTTCACCAAACATTTTCATTGAATTCGAACACGATTAACAGAAGAGTGGAACTGGAATCGAGAAAAAGCTGGAATACTCGAGGCTAATCGGCTTCCACAGCCACGATATAACTATAGACTCGTTTGTTTCGGGCTACCAGAACAACCGCCGATACAAAATGTTACAACCCGGGAGGCTTATCGGTTGATCACTCAACTGCCTCTAAAAAAAGAGGAAAAAAAAGTAAACTCACTGCGCTTTTACGGCGTGTAATGCATCCCAGATAAATTTGACACTTTCGATTGCTCCAGACCCGTTAGTGCATGTTAGTTAACTATTCGAAATAGATAAACCCAAGAGTAGGATGAAGACCTTCTGCTCTTTATAGAAGCTGAAGAAAAAAGAGTCCTTAGAACCACATTTTTTAATTCAGATAAAAGTCTCCTTCTAAATTCAAATTTCAAATTTCTCAAACAACTAATTTAAAAACTTATTAAAAATATAAGAATATAAATTCTGTAAGAGTTATTATCAAAAAGTTGAGAATTTTTTCTTTAAAGAATTGTTAAAACTATTTTTTATAAAGAGACCAGGGAACATATTTTTGAGAAAGCCCATTTGTAAAAGCAACAAACAAACTGTAAAATTTCCAACCCTCTTCATAATTGATACTTTTCTTAAACGAAATTTTGAGGCTCATCCATTAAAATTTGCTTGAAGTTCTGAACGTTCAAATGGACAAAATTTTTATTTTATTTGATTTTAAACTCATTTTTGTTTTATAATATTGGTTTATTAGTAAAGAAACCAATGAAAAGATAAAAAATCTGCTGCTTTTTATTTGTAGTTCGAACAATATTTCAAGACAAATTTGAGTTAAGAAAAAAAATTTTCGTTTATTTAAACATTTAAAACTTCAAGTGCATATAAACACTTCACTCAGCAATTAAAAAAATTGTAATAACGAAAATATGCATAACGACTGGAGCGTAAAATTCTTAACTTTTTTAGCAACGACCCATAAACTAATTGAAATAAAGACTTAAATTGCGATTGTCAAAAACTCGTATTTCAGGTTGAAAATTTGAAATGCAAACACGCAGCGAAGAGGAAGGTAAGCATAATAAAGATGTACGAAACTCGCTTTATTTTCAAGGCTCATCGCCGTGTGTGGCTGAGCACTGAAAATTTTAATTAAAGAAATTAGGCTTGGCGTTATGGGCCTTAAATTTCGCTAAATACCAAAAAAAACATAGGGCCCGTGGTTTTAACAAGACGCTAATTATGTTTACGACCTCTCGACTCTCCTTTTTGACACAGGTTCGCCGTAAAAAGTGTCATAGCATCAACTGAAGGTATTTGATTTCTACACACTTTGCTACTAAACCACAATGTGCTGTGAGAAATCGAGTTGCTCTTTGAGAACAGAAGAAAAAAGCTTATTAAAAGCGATTATAAATACGCTATAAATTGTATTATCCCCTAATGGAGCACATTAATTACGTTATAAGTTTCTCGCCGCGCTCAACCGTCTGCAAAAACTTACAACTGCACTTTGTATACTTAATAGAGTCATTACTCAAAGAAGCTACCACTCCTTTTAAATAAGTTATTGTGGAAGAAAACAAATCCTACTATCTTACTCTATAGTTTATTTATAACTAAAGAATAAGTGTTAATAAACACCATATTTTATTATCTCTTTGTTTCATGAGAATAATCAAGTCTCTTCAACTTAAATTAACTTTCATTTGTGAACATAATGATATTTTACAATTTCTCAAAGATTGATTATATAAATTATCTCTGCAAATTGCACTGATGAGAATAATGGTTAATTGAATCGTAATTCGAAGATTATCTGTCTTTAATATTTAATAATAAATTTAAGATGATTAAAAGAGTTGATAAAGAATAAATGAAGTAATTTCCTTTTCTATAATTATAAAGAAGTGAATAAATCTCATCTGGATGTTCGTAATTAGAAAAGAGTGTAACTGAAAGCCTTCTCTGCGTTTGATCTTCGCCACAGATAAGTATATTGTTGGAGTGATAACAATGTGGAAAGTGTAGATCACCTGGTGAGGAAACTCTAGTACCGAGTAATTAGATTAAACAGCAACTGGAGCGCGCTAAGCGCACCTCGGCTAGAATGAGTTGTGGGTTACTAGTGTACCCTTGTGTAACAGTGTTAACAGCGAGGTGTGCATTAGTAGTTAGTCTACTACCAACAGACCATAGCTCTCTAGAATCAAGATTTGCCGCGAGCGACGATCCATGGAAACAATCAATACCGACAGGTATTTGTACCCCACGTTGTAATTTCATATCAAGAATATTTCCTGTCATGACTCCTTATAATCTGCTTGTTCATCGTCTAATTATTTTCAACCTCATTACGCGCAATCCAATCTCGTAAGCGAATATAAAAAATGTTTGAAATACAAATTATAGGTACTCGAAAATTTTATGAGGTAAAATATTCAAAAATAAATAAATGAAATATTTAAAAGAACTCAAAATGATCGGAGTCACTGAGCCTTCTTCTACACTGTTAGAAAAAACTTCAATTACTTTAGTTGAAGTTTTATACAATTACCGTAATTGAATAAAATTTTCAACCAAAAGTAATTGAATTTGCAACCAAAAGTAATTGAATTTTCAACCAAAAGTAATTGAATTTTCAACCAGAATGAATGAATTTTGAAGTAAAGTAATTGAATTTTCAACCAAAATGAATGAATTTTCAAATAAAGTAATTGAATTTTTAACCAAAAGTAAATGAATTTCCAACCACAGTAATTAAAATTTCAACCACTATAAATGAATTTTCAATCACAGTAATTGAAAAGTGGTCGAAATTTCAAGAATTTTCTAACAGTGTATGAAGTTTGCTGTCAAAAAATAATACTTTTGAATGTATGTCCAGATTGTTTTGCAATATAACCAAAATAAAATTTCTGGTTTGGACAGCCAAGTCTAATATATTATTATTAGTACTTTTGAAATTTTATAACTCATAACTTGAGATTTACTACTCAGGTCATGACATTTGAAAGTTGTCACGCGGAATATAGGAATGAATTATAATTAAATGTGTCAAGCGTTTTTGAAAAATCATCCTACTATGTATCCGAATTTGGAAGCGTTTCAAATTCAAATATTCTTAAAATGAAAATATTCAGTTTTCTAAGTAGAAAGCAATCGAAAATCTAGAAATCATTTTCGTATGTAACTAAGGGCGGGTTTCACCAACTGTGATTAAAATTTTTATCAATGATTAACACAGTTTAACCGCTCATGATTAGCCGGTTAAGGAGCGCGTCCTTGATTAACTTTTTAATCAGAGTTGGTGAAACCGGCCCTAAATTTTAGGAAGTTTACAATTTTTGAGTAACAGTTTTGCGTAAAACTTGTTAATTTTTAATTGTCAAAATTGAATAGCTTTTTAAATAAAAAAACATTTAACTTGTTAAGACTGGAAGTTCAAAGTGTCAAAATTGACAAGAGAAACTTAACTTTAAATTACTTTAAACTTCAACTTTAAATTCAACACAACCGAAAACTGTAAAAATAACGTCAATCACCAAATTAAGCTTCCAAATCATCAATTTCCCTCGAAACTGTCAAATTAAATTTTCGAGGTAGTAAAAATGTTTTCCAAAATAGCAATAAATGTCACTCTAGAAATATCTCTCGCACGAGATACGTTGAACAATTTACGACCCACTACTTCCAGGTCACTCGTTTTAGAGTGCATTTTCACGATCTGATCGTAATTTACTTTTTTCCCAATAAAACGTGGACTTTTACCACCTTCTCAGAATTTTGGTACTCTCACCGACCCATGTTTCTCGCGCTTCGGTTTAGTATAGCTTCACATTGCAAGTCTTCCGCCGGAAGTTGTACATATACTGCATACCTCTAGACCAAAACTTACCTGGAACAAACAAGAAAAATAAAAACTATTAGACGGGGGTTTGTAAGCGAATCGAGCAGACAAAACACACTTGGGTATTACAAAACAAAGGGCCTTATCAGTTGAAGGGAACAGGTCGCCCTATTTCATTTATTATCCGAATAGTCATTTTTCTCTTTAGAAAAACATTATTTTACATTAAAGGTATTAATTATATTAATAGTAGAAAATATAATTAGACTCTATTTTCAACAACAAATTCTTTTATAATAATTAACCATTTTTCCCAATTTCCGGGGGTTTGATACTGTGAATCAATGATAGAATGTAAAGGAAAGCAGACTTTTCACAATGATGGGGAGAGAACAAATTTGAAACTTGGAGTGCCTTATCCAGCGTCTGTTCAGCCAACTTCAAGCACGGGTCTGCTCCCTCAGGGCTAGTTGGGGTTCCTATACGAAACTTTACAATGGACCTTTCTCACAATAGATTGGTGGTTTTGCATTTATTGTACCCGCGACCAAAAACAACTATAGATCTATATCATATAGAATGTACCTCTTGGTTGAGGATAGGCCTGAAAATTTATTCGCGATGCACAAACATATTTCAAAACAATTTCTCCAGCCAGGGAAAAACTAAAAAGCATATTTTTGCATCGATGCATGCAAAAACAGCAGTTAGGCAAATTTCCCTCTCTTTATCGATATTCGTTGCATCCTCCAACTTTAATTACATTTTCATAACTTTGCATGACATTTTTTTCATATCTCCAAAAGAGAAATTTATCCATTTTCATATTTAAGGTAACAATTTTAGCTTTCTTTCAAAGGCTCTGAAAACACTCCTCACGGTTAGCCTCGATTCAACCAAAAGGTCCTGGCACTCCTAATTTTTTTATTTATTTCGTTGCTAGTAAGTATAACGACTACTTCAAGACCAAAAATAAAATAATCGCTAGCCCCATTTTTTAGAGAAATCGATTTTATTTTTTTTGCACAGAAAAAAGCTGGGCTTATTTTGAGTCAGATTAAGACACATTTTGACCCAAATTGAGACACAGCTTTTTTTCGCCAAAAACGGCTTAAAATTGAGTTGTTAACAAAAGAAAATTACATGACACACATGTGCTGTGTGTGGTAGTTGCAAGAGAGACGTACATCGCATAAAAAATGGTGACAGAATGATGGGCAAACGAATCAATTTTATTAAAAAATAAATGAATTGATTGTGGAAATAAAACAGCTTTAGGAAAACTCGCCGTCACTATGTTTCAGACCTTTGATTTTAAAAATCCTACTATTTTGGCTATAGAAAAGAATAAAACTAAAAGAGAGATTCTTGAAATGATCTACATAGTTCGGAATGAAAAATCAGTTAATTTACGTACAGGTATCCAAGGTCTATAACATAATTTGTTTTTGTTCACTTAAAGAAATAATTTAAAATAGTTTATAATTCAAGTAGTTTATTAAATATTACATTCAGAACATAATCTGTTTTAAAATGAGGAAGTGACGTCGTTGCAGTCACGTGACTGTACCACATGACCTCAACGAACTACTTCCTGAAAAAATCTCATATCTCAGTACATAACTTCAAATTTGCAAGGCCACGCGGTCTTCCGCGTTGGTCCTTGTTATTTCCACAATCAATTAATTTTTTTTTTAATAAAATGGTTTTTGTTGAACATGTTTCTATATAAAAAAGTATCAAAACATTACAATAACTAATAGAACAGTTTCTTAAAGGATATACTTCAAAAATGTATTCGTGTACAGTTGATGATGAGTTTATGATGAGAGCAACATAAGCAAAAATCATAAAGTGATTTCATAAAGTGTTAAAAAGAATCAAACTTTAATTATAATCTTAATTTAAAGTATATATTGCAAGTTACGATATGTTCTCTTGGAATTTTAAATTAGTATATTATGCAACATGTGCGTAAAGTGCGGTTTTACACACGCGATCACCACAAGTGGGTAAAACCGTACACACGAGTTGCATACGATACTTTTTGACACGGTGTGCGTAAAATGCGTTTTTAACACACCCGTATTATATGGTCATCAGCCGTTTTACGCACTAATATGGGTATGTAAAAACGCATTTTACGCACACTGTGTCAAAAAGTATATTATGCAATATGTGCGTAAAACTGTACGCACGAGTTACATACGATATTTTTTGACACAGTGTGCGTAAAATGCGTTTTTAACACACCCGTATTATATGGTCATCAGCCGTTTTACGCACTAATATGGGTGTGTAAAAACGAATTTTACGCACACTGTGTCAAAAACAACTTTTTCACTTTGCTTCGATTTTTTGGTTTACACTCTTGACAAGTCCTACATGGTATTTTATTTGTTCTTACGTTTTTTAAAAAAAACTTTCACATGTCTTTAACTTCTGTATCGCTCCTTAGAGTCCTTGAAGAGGGACTGGTACCAGTCCGAAATGTCGACACATGTTTTTTGGATCTGAAGAATAAAGATTTTTGAACGCAAAGCCGCAGAAATTATTTTCACAATAATTAATATTGTTCTTAAAGTTCTTTCTTTATATTTCACGTAGTTTGATTAAAACAATACTTCTTTTCTTCACAAAAATGTTTGGAATTATTGAAAAAACCAATTTTTTCAAAACAAATAAAATAAAAATTATTTTTTTAAAAAAATAGATCAAGAGTTTTTCTTCGTTTTGGTTTTTAAATAGTCTTAATATATTTCAGAACGAGAAAAAAAGGACGTTTAAATATCTTTCACTGGAATCAAGTCAAAAAAATCAAATCAAGTCAAAAAAATTAAAATCGATTTTTCTAAAAAATTGGTCTAGCGATTATTTTCTTGTTGGTCTTAAAGTAGTGATTATATGTACTAGCAACGAAATAAACAAATCAGGAGTGCCAAGACCTTTGGGTTGAACTCAATCGAGGCTGTGTCCTATATTGTAAAACTTTTCCTATGGTATTGTATATTAGAATTTTGAAATTGGCAAAATAATAAACAGGAAAATGTAAATATGGAGCTTTTGAGGTTTGTGTGGTGCCACCCTCGGGAAATAAGATAAGTTTTATTGCATTCTGGAATTCGGATTCTCGATTTTGTTCCGAGTCCCGTGACTTAATATGAATTTTCGCGGATACCTATTCGTGAAATGCAAATTTATGGATATGACAAATGTGATGGAGCGAGACTGAGGTTCCGAAGCGGATGGTCGAACAAGGAAGGAAATCGTCATGGCGAAGGGGAGTTATACCCACCTACCACCTATCTTCCTACCTACCTATCAGCTAACCAACTTGACCATTGTACAATCGACGAGACTGTCCTTGCATTTCGCCACGCACTCAACTTTGTCGCCATTGTTAAGGCTGTCAACGTGCATTTTACGCATCGATATAATACGGTCCTACTTGTATGAATGTATATACCCACGTGGACGCGTTTATAAAATAAAATATACCTTCCACTAGCACCCTGGGGAACAAAGTATTCGCGTGGACGCCCACACTTCTATTCCCGGAAAGAAGATGTATACGTCGTTACGCACGGTGATATATGGAGTGGTTGCAAATAAATTTCAATTTTTAACAGCGATTATCTACGCCAAGTCCTACGTTCTGAAAATTTTACATTAATCTAGATACAGTAGCAAACAGAAGTATCGGTATATAAGTGGAAATAAAAAATTTGGCAATATCATGTCTCTGAAATATTATTCATTTATGGGTGAAAGTCAATAAGTTAGCAATATAATGTCCTTGGAATACTTTTTGCTTATATGGGTTTATTCTCCACGCAGAGGGCACTTTCGAAAAAGTACATTTTTTCATACAATTTTTTCAAAATGTTTTCCTTTAGTTCATTACCATTAGGTTCATTACCATTAAAACAAGAACCTGTAAAAGTATTCAAGCTAGAGATTTATTTGAACGGGACGTTGCTCGTATTATCCATCTACTTGTAACTAGAATTTTCTCGCATTTTCCATCTTCTTGTAACTAGAATTATTCTTCAATAAAGTAAAAGAATGTAATGAAATTTGCACAAATGAGGAATAGAAATAGAATAGAAAATAAATATTAGATATAAAGAAAAAAAATTTTTTTTTACTTTTAAATAAAAAATATTTTAACCCTTTAGGTTCCAGACCCCTTTTCCGTTGTCTAAAAATTCTGAAAAAAATTCAGGAATACACTGTAAAAAATAATCGTAATTTTCCCATACGAAAGTATGGCATTTTTCCCATATTTTTGCTCCGTTGCTCACTTGTAAATTTCCCGTACACGTCGAGGATCCTGTACACTGGCATGGGAAAACTTTCAGTCATGTATGGAACTTTGATGCGCGGGCTGCAGAATGCGCAGCCGAGTGAAGCGCACTGTAACCGTGGTGAATGGAGGAGAAGGAGCAAAGTATAATACAATCATGGCATCAAACATCTAAGTCAGAATAGTTTCAGTACACACTTGTGAAACATTTTCGAGTTGTAGCAGTGAAACAGTGAAGTATTGTGAGTGCAATAAGATTCAGTGCAACTGGACATTTTGTACAGAAAGAAAAAGGACATATGGCGGAAGTGCTGGATGCGGGGAACAGAGACAGACCCATTTTAATTATTATAGGTTAGTCTTTATCACTTAAACTTTGTTGTATTAAGTGAACTTAGTTATTTTTTATTTATTTTTATTTGCATGCCTTTTCTCCGGTACTTATCATTTAAACTTATTACAGGACAGTCTGTGTTTGACCAGAATGCCAAGTGCGAAATTTTCGCCGAGGGAGATACAATTTTGGAACCCAGGAGCATTTTGGAAGGGTTTTTGTGCTCCTTCTTATCCTATTACGCATTCGGCTTCAAGTACGGAGAGAAAAGCAGTAAAACTTTGGAGTTCATCCCACGGTAATAATACTTTTTGTAACATTTGCAGGGTTTTTCAAACAATCAGCTCTAAGTGTGGATACAAAAGAGGAAAGAAGAAGAGAAACTAGCATACGGTCAATCCTCAAGTACAAAAGTTGATGGACCGTACAGGAAAAGAAGCAGACTTTTTCGATAACGAAACAAATGTTGAATAATTAATAATGATAATTTTATATACATATTATATCTTATTTTATAGTTTACATTAATTTACTACATTTTAATATTTACATTTAGTTTACTACATTTTAATTATTACTACGCTTTTTGATACTTCTTAAGGACTTTCAATGTAGCATAAGTACAGTTTCAGATGCTTTCAATAAAATATTTTACGATTTAAAAAAATAATTTAATTGTGGTATTTATTTGTAGTATGGGAAAAATGCAAATCGGGTATGGGAAAAATACAACCAATGTATCGGACAATTGGCATTTTTCCCATACCCAAATATGGAAAAAATGCCTGATATGGGAAAAGTTCCATACACGTTATGAATATTTTCCCATACCCAAGTATGGGAAAAATGCTAACCTGGTATGAGAAAAGTCCCATACACGTTATGACTCTTTTCCCATACCCAAGTATGGGAAAAATACTAACCTGGTATGGGAAAAGTCCTATACACGTTATGACTTTTTCCCCATACCGATGTATGGAAAAATTTCAATACGTACATTGATTAATTACTTCCAATACATGTATGCGAAATTTACCATAGTTTTTTTTACAGTGTAATATATGGTCAATTTTTGACTGCTTTCTGCAATAAAAGTTTTTTTTCTTAATTTTTTCAGTTTTCTAGGCTTCTATTGAGTACCGTCAAACGGAGCAACTTCGGACATGTGGGGTAAATTCGAACAGCCCTAAATTGATACTTTAAATTACTCAAAATGGTTCCAATTAGAATATGGAATCAGTTTAAGTCTTAACTGGTTGCAGATCTTAATTAAAGCCACTTTGAGTAATTTAATCGTCGAATCTAGGACTGTCCGAAATTACCACAAGTGTCCAAAGTTGCCCCGTTTGACGGTATACGATTACTTATGATCACCTTACGAAATGCGGAACTCCACTTTGATCCAATCCACATATTTATTTTGCAGAATTTGAATTTTATTACATGAAAATTCGAAAAAAGTGAATGTTACAAATTTGAAACGCTGGTAGTTAAAGAGTTAAACTAATTAATTTTTAAAATTAAAATGAATCATTCTTTGATTATAGTTTAAAGATTAAAGACAAGGTGTAAATAAAATTGGTTTGCTTTGTAACGAAATTAGTTATCGAAATTATTAACAATTTAATAATAACAAATAATTTCTTAAAAATACATAATAAATCCTTTTTTAGTCGTAACAACAGATTTTGATAACAAATATATAATTTTTGTTAATTTTGTGTTAAAATAAATTTCTTAAATTAATAAATTAATTAAATAACATAATTATATCTAGAAAATAATAAAAAAATTTATGAGACCACCCTGTTTTTTATAACATGCATAATTTCTCCTAATCTTCATAATTTACGAGATAAAATTTTTTTCTACAAAATAGTAAAAAATGTATGAAAATTTTGCGTTAAATAAGCCCAAGGTGAGGTGATTTTGTTAATTCTGTAAGAAAATGTTGCAAAAATTGTGCATTTTTCTATTTTTTATAAAACTGTCAATAACTTACGAAATAGTTAACATTTTTTAATGTTATTGGGATCATTTTAAAGATTAACTTCATAAAATTTAATGAATATATGAAGAGAATATAGAAGAGAGTATAGACATTAGTAAAATAGTAAAAAATCTATCAAAATTTTGCGTTAAATAAGCCCAAGGTGAGGTGATTTTATTAATTCTGTAAGAAAATGTTGCAAAAATTGTGCTTTTTTCTATTTTTTATAAAACTTTCAATAATTTACGAAATAATTAACATTTTTAATGTTATTAGGCTTATTTTAAAGATAAATCTTCATAAAATTTAATGAATGTATGAAGAGAACTATATGAAGAGAATATAGAAGAGAGTATAGACATTAGTAAAATAGTAAAAAATCTATCAAAATTTTGCGTTAGATAAGCCAAAGGTGAGGTGATTTTGTTAATTCTGTAAGAAAATGTTGCAAAAATTGTGCATTTTTCTATTTTTTATAAAACTTTCAATAACTTACGAAATAGTTAACATTTTTTAATGTTATTGGGCTCATTTTAAAGATAAATCTTCATAAAATTTAATGAATGTATGAAGAGAACTATATGAAGAGAATATAGAAGAGAGTATAGACATTAGTAAAATAGTAAAAAATTTATCAAAATTTTGCGTTAAATAAGCCCAAGGTGAGGTGATGTTGTTAATTCTGTAAGAAAATGTTCCAAAAATTGTGCTTTTTTCTATTTTTTATAAAACTTTCAATAATTTACGAAATAATTAACATTTTTTAATGTTATTAGGCTCATTTTAAAGATAAATCTTCATAAAATTTAATGAATGTATGAAGAGAACTATATGAAGAGAATATGAAGAGAATATAGAAATTAATATCGATATAATTATTCTAATAAAATTAATTAAAATGTAATGTAGATTAAAAGCAAAAAATGTATGTTATAGAAATTAAAAAAGAAAGTTTAATTCGTGATTAAAAATAGCAATTAATTTTTCCCTGCTTGGGAAACCCTCTACACAGTAAATTTTAAGGTATTAAAAAAGTGTTGCCGATTATTTCGAAATTAATGTGAGATGAAAAAATCCTTCAATGCACAACTTCACGTTGGTTTGTGTCAACTGTAAGTTGAAATTGATCGAATGTGGATTTTTTTTTAAACCGAGGAATGAAAGCGCTGCAGCTTTAATTGATCCAATCGGAGATCAAAATTATACCTTAGGATTTACAGGGATAGTATTTAATGAAATATAAAGGATTCAATTTCAATTAAACTGAATATAATTAGCTGGAAAAATTAAAAAAGAGAGAGTCTGATGTAAAAAGTTCGATTGTAATTACCTTGTAGGAACGTGACCTACTCCCTTTTTCAGTGTAATTACGTTTGGTACTTTTTCCCTCATAGTGCGGCATTTTTGTGAAAATGATTTTTGGGTCAATTTTCGGTCTAAAGTAGTTCAGGTTACCCATTTATTCTAAAGCTGAAAAATTATGAATTTTTTATGCCATTGTGGCTCTGAATTTTGAAGGCATTCTATTTCTGGGTCCTTAAAATACAAAAGTTCTCACATTTAGGAGGCTTTTTCAATTCGGCTCTTTTTAATTTATTTTCCCATTTTAAAGTTTTTGGTCTAAAATTTAAAATGATTTAAAATTGAAGTCAAAGTCTATTTAATTTATTTCCATTTTTTTGTTTCAATTTATTTATTTATTTCAATAGTGGAAGCATTAAGTATAAAGTATCTCGTGAATTTAAGATGGCAAATATTTGAAGATGCCATTCGGATCGATTGTCAGGCAATGAAAAGATCTTGAGGATTCTTGTTGAAGGCAAAGTCTGAGACATATTGAAACTTGGTACAGAAGGCTTAAGAAACCAGTTGGAAGGGATTCAGTGGCATTAGCCGATATCGGCTTTGTTCGTCTTTTCTTCTCCTGGCGCGGGAAATAGAAGTCTCGCCGCCTCGCTCGGCGCAATATCCTTCCTCTGCACTCTGCCGGATATCGTTATCTCTGAGTCGACGAGATTACGATCTTTGCAGCTAGTTATACCTTTAAGGACTTGATTCCTCGAGCAAGTTTCCGTTAGAAATGACTCAGTGTCTAGATCAAGGATCCATCATTAAAGAAGAGACTGCATGTCTATCTTACACAAAGAATCAATTCATTCTATTCAATATCATTTTCTTGTGATTAGTTTAAATTGAAAGAAAACATTATAATTCATTTAAGGAGTACATTTTATATCTTATTTTTTACGTTTGCCTCAAATTAAATATTTAAAAAATCGAAGGAAATCAAAATACGGTCATACCTCGATTATGGCCGCGTAGATTATGGGCCACCTTCATGGTCGTTCACGCTTCACTGATTCTGTTCCCCGCCCCTGAGCGTCCCGCGACGACGCAATCGCTTGGGCACCCAGGGCCGCCAGACGTTGTTTACTTCACGACTCTCTGCGCATTTACTTTTGTACGTTCAGAGACTATATACGCGGTCCTGAATGTTGACATAAGACTGCTCACTCGACGCTTTATATCCGGTTCAAACTGGAGTTTAATAGGATTAGATTTTGGACTGTCTACCCCCGAGCCTGGCCCAAAATCTAGGTATGAGTGTATGGAAAAGCTAAGTGAATTCATAATTTGAACTGCAACCCATATAGTACAGATTAAGCCAAAATATGCTTTTCATATGCAAGGAATATGCAGAACATTTAATGCATATTTTTCATATCCCTGGCATATTCTGTACTGCACGTGAAGGTCTAGATTATGTTTTAGAAAAATTTTGAAACATTCGAGGAATATTTCGGAATATGCTACCAGATGCTGAATTACGAAATTTTCTGAAATATCCTGGAATGATGGGAAACTTTCTGAAACATTTAAGAAGATTTGAGAAGGTTTTGAAAGATTCTCGAGTACTGTGGAAAACTATTGTCTTATCTGAAAGACTTTGAAATGACGAAAAAATTTTTTTTCTGTAAATGTTAAAAAAAAATTTCGAAAAAATGTTGGAATGTCTACAATACTATATAATTATATTTATACTATATAATTATAATTATCACAATGGTTTAGCAGTGTTTCTTTTTCAGGAAAAATTGGGGATTTCTTTTTCAAGAAACGGGATTAAAATAAAAAGGAGAGAAGTTTTTTTCTTTTAAAAATACGAAGCAAGCTGCAATTCTGCAGAATCATTAAAAAATTGTCAGAAATCTTAGATTGCTGTCTATAATCTAATAAAACACTCCTCAAATTTCTAAACTTTCAGAATCTTTGGAATGCTCTTGAATTTTCGAAAATCCTTCATGCCTTCTGGAGCTTTCAACAAACTTTTAAAATCTTTTAGAACATTTTTATTTTCCGTAAACCACTTGTAGATTCATTAAATCTTTCGAAATCCCAAAAAATTCTTTACAATCTAGATTTTTGAGTGTTTTAGAATCTTTCAGAGAAACTTCCTGATTCTTCCAAAAATCTTCCATAATGTCCTAAAATTTTCTAGTCTCTTCCAAACATTTTTTTAAAGACTTTCAAAAAGTCTACAGAATTTTAGGAAGATTCTGAAAACAGTCTAGAAAATTATTAGATCTTTAATTATTAGATAGATAGATTATTATTAGAGTCTTTTCTATAGATTTAAGAGAGTTCTAAAGGATTTTGCAGAATTCTAGAAATTCTAATGCACTTTAGAATAATTTGCTTAAAGTTCTGAACGTGTGAACTGCCGTCCAAAGTAAAAAGATACGTGACTTTGTGGTTTAGGGTTATTCTCTTAAACCTAGCAATCGAAAAGTCGACCTAAGCGACAATGTCACTTATGTATCTTTTTACTTTGGACGGCAGTGAAAGTGAATGAAATTTGTTTCATTTCATTTCAAAACTCAAATTCCTTCTAAAATATTGATTTATTAATAAAGAAACCAGGGTAATGATAAAGAAGGTCATGTTATTTCTTTTTATTTTGCAGATTAAACGAAATTGGAAGATCAATTTGATTGCAGAAAAAAAAGTTTGTTCATTTGAACGTTCAAAACTTTAGAATACATTCAGAATATTCTTAAGGAGTCTATAGAAGATTTTAGACGATTTTATAAGATTCTGGAACATTCTCTTATATTTTGTAGAATATTAAGGAATTTTTAAGAATTCCTTAAGATTGTAAAATAGTACATTTCGACATGTGTGTGAGAGGTGATTATTTAGCGCACGAGACGTTTTTCGCACGAGCGAAGCGAGT
>JBAGKK010487360.1:0-16210 GCA_037177015.1 Euceroptres primus
TCGCTTCGCTCGTGCGAAAAACGTCTCGTGCGCTAAATAATCACCTCTCACACACGTATCGAAATGTACTATTGTTTCGTTTTTGGATTTCGAACGTTTTCAAAAATTTGAAATCTTGGACTTATAGAACTATTCGTTTTGTAAATTTTATGTAAAACCAAATATTGTTTTTAATATATTTTCAGACAATCGTGAAAAGTTACAATGAAAAGAATGGGAAAGGAAATAATAATTGGAAAAATGTAAACAAGCGTTGGAAATTTTCCTAACATCAAAAATGTATATTTCTCTAAAACTGATGAAAACGTTTCCAAACTTGAAGGAAAATGTCAAAAGTGATAAAAGCAGCATAAATTCCTTTTAACTATATTGTAAAACCAATTAATAATTAAAAATAACGAGAAAATGTTAATTTTTTATCGAAAAGTTTATTTACATACCAGTTATTTTCGTGAGATGCGAATGCTAAATGCCAATAAACTAGAAGTGAATTCCAATCACATTCCAACGAATTCTGTAGGTGGAAAGCAAGGAATAGTGGAAAATTGCACGCGATTAAAAAAGAGTTCAGAAAAACGAGAAAAACTGACGATGAAAATGATCGCCAACATAACCTAAAAATAATTGCCAAATACATGAAAAAATGTGTTTTGAAAAGAAATATTCGTTTTAAAGACGTATACATAATAATAAAGAGATAGAAATAATTATTACAAAGTGGATCATACGATTTATCTAGCTAATGAAAATTGAATTCGATTTATCCCGGAATTAGGACGCCATTTGGAAAACTTCAGTTATACTTTAAGCGGGAAAATTGAAAATTTAAATATTAAAACTTGATTTTATATAAATTTCTTATAATCTGAAAATAGGAAAACTGATAGTTTATGATATAAAAAAGAGAAAAACTGATACCTCACAAAGTTGAAAAACACATTATTTTTTAACTTAAGGTAACGTAATAAAATGGACAAAAATGATTTTCAGTTTTTCTTGTCTTTGTATTTGTACTTTTATTTCCTTAATCTACAATAATTAAGAACAATGGTTACTAACTAAAAATGAATGATAATCCTTGAACACTGGACTCCTTACTATCGCATTAAAATATTTTAAATTCTTAAATATAATAATTATTTAACGCAGGTTTTTAAGTGGAATCTTCTTCTTCAGAGTCGCTGTTCATTAAAGGAAAATTTTCGTCCTTGTGGCATTTTTAATTATCCTCTAAGGTTTTTGCGGTGCATCCTTTTAAAAGAAAAAAACAAGTAATAAAAATTGGTGCATCCTTTTAAAAGAAAAAAACAAACAATAAAAAGATTGAGTTACATAAAATAAAACAAAAATAAATATAAAATTACAATTAAAATTAAAAAATACAACAAAGAAATAAATGGAAACAAATTAAATAGTAAATATAAATTCTGATAAACAAAAATAATTTGTATTCGGAACTTTGAATTTAACTGAACCTAATTTCAAAAATCAAAAATTTTAAAGTGGGGGGATTTTGAATTTTTCTAAAATTAAAAATGAATTTTAAAAAACTTTTCCGAATTCGAAGGCCTTGGAAATTCGGGAACAATCTAAATTTGGAGCGATTAAAATTGAAAAGTCAAATATAACAAACGTAAAATTACCATAATTTAAAGAAATTAATAATTTACAGCATACAAATTATTAACTTAAATATAATAAATTAATATTTTTAATTTACCTTAATCAAAATTTGTTCTGGTGAATAAGCTGGGTTAATTCGACGAGTTCTCTTTGTAGGCTGAAAATTACAAGAAATATAAATAACTAAGAAACACTGCATTTTTTAAATTAAAACCAAAGGAAATTTAAATTTGCGACTTACTTCTTTCGGCGAGGCTCTCACGAGAATTTCATTAGCTTCCGACATATTCAGCAATTCGAGTTTTAATGCAAACAACTCTCTCAAAATTTGATTTGCATCGTCGCTGATTTTTTCTGGCAAAAGTGTTATTCTTTTTTGCGTAACATCTGGAAAAAAATTCCCCGATTACTTCTTTTCCTTCGTTATCTTGAAATTCGTTAAAATTTTTCTATAATAATAAAAATAATTTTCCGTAGAAATATAAATAAATAATAAAAAAGAGAGATCAGTAGAAAATAATATTTTTTAATACCTCGACTTGCGGGATCATAATAAGGATTTTTCGGAGACTTCATTCCTAAAAGTTGTCTAATTTTCGCCGCGGTTCTCGTGGAAGTAATAAAAAAGAGAACCGGCAAATTTCTTCCAAAATGAATCATCACTCTGATGATGTCTTGGAATTTTATATTCACTTCCACTATTTTTTGTTCTGTAGAAAGGGAATTCAAAAATGTAAAAATAGTTTAAAAGCAAATCGGAGCTGATGATAAACCTTTAAATTGAAATTGAATTTGTAATTTCATCTATCCCAGTTTTTAAATTATTAAATTTATTTAAATTGAAAAACTTACTGTCTTCTAAAGACGGAACACTTAGTCGTAAACCTTGATGAGTTATAATGACTTTTTCCGGAGGAAAATATTTGTAAGATCCTATCCTAACAGTTCGACACGAAAGTACCGTGTGCAGGTGAAGAGAACTTGGATCTTCATTTTCATCTAAAAAGAAATTAAGTAGAAAATCTAACAGATTTCAAAATTCAAATAGAATTCAAAAATTGGAATTTAAAAATTTAGAACTTCAATTTTAAAGCAGCCAAAAGAAACTACTGAAAACTTAACGTAACTGGAGTTTGCAACGATTAAAAAAAAAAGCATCGAAAACACGATTTGGAAAAAACAAGCGAGACCAAAAAATTGACGATGGAAAAGACTACGAATTTTTTGATGCAAAGTTGTTTCAATTGACAAGAAGAATGCCATATAAAATTTTTAGAACCATAAATGCATCGGATCTCACCCCTTTCCCGCGCCCCTGGAACCTAAAACATGTTTAGAAACTACCCAAAATTCGAGGCCACGGATTTTTTTATGTAAAGTAATTTCAATTGACAAGAAGAACGGCATATAAAATTTTCAGACCCCTAAATGCATCGGATCTCACCCCTTTTTCAACCCTAGTACTTAAAAAATTCCTGGAAACTATCCAAAATTCGAGACTACGAATTTTTCGATGAAAACTAGTTTTAATTGACCAGTAGAAAGTTATATAAAATTTGGAGCCTCTTAGCGCTTTGGATCTCGCCTCTTTTCCATCCTTAATACTTAAAAAATTCCTGGAAACTACCCAAAATTTGAGACCTTTTAAATTGAAACTACTTTGCATCGAAAAATTCGTGGTGTCGAATTTTGGGTAGTATCCAGGAATTTTATAAATATTAGGGGTGGAAAAAGGGAAGAGTTCCGAGGGATCCAGAGGGTCAAAACTTTCAGAAATACTTTCTTTCATTGAGATTGACCATTTTTCGTCAATTTTTTGGTCTCGCGGTTTTTTTCCAAATAGTGTTTTCGATGCTTCGTTTTTTATAATCATTGCAAATTGCATCCTCTGAGTTTATGTTGTTTAAAAAGCTACATATTTCGTTTTTTATAATCCCTGCTAACTGCATCTTCTGAGTTTATTTTGTTTAAAAAGCTACATTTTTCCCCAAAATTACTTTTTGGGGGAATTGTTACCTTCTTGATTTTGAGTTTCATCGGAATCGCTTTCGAATTCTTCATCCATGGGAATTGCCACTATTTCGAAATAAAACGAAATAAAAATTGTGGAATTATAAATCGTTAAATTAAAAAAAAATTGATAAATTTTATAAAATGATAAATTTCAGAAATCGATAAATTTTATACCTTCTTCCATATTTTCTCCTGAAGTCTTAATTTCTTCGGTGTTAATACTAATCGGTACACCTTCAAATTCTTGTTCATCAATCATGATGACAGGATCAATTTTCGTTGAAACTTTCTAAATAAAATAGGAAATATTCGTTACAATGTAAATTTTATTTTGTGATTGTATTTTTATTTCGTATTTTTATTTTAATTGTATTTTTATTTATTGTAATTGTATTCTTATTTTGTAAATTCTCACCTCTGTTTCTTTGGTCGCATAATTATCAAAAACAGACTTGACATTCTCGGGCAATTTTCGTTTACATCGCTGACACCTGTGGAATGTCGACGACAGAAATCCACAGTGTGGACAAACGGCAAGTTTTCCCTCCACATATTTTGGCACCTGAGAATCGAAAATAATTTTATAATCATTTTAAAATAAAGTTACATAATAATAAACAATCTTATTTATATTTCAGAAGATTTTCAAGTTGTCCACTAGCGAAATTAAATATATATAGTCGATGTACTGACGGTTTCTTGATCTACTAGTCCAGTTGTAAACTTGTTAAGTATAAATCTTATTTATAGTCTTACAATTTTATTCATATTTAAAAAGAGAAATCTTACCTCAATTTTGGAAGTTGAACAATTGCTATTGTTAGAAAATTGTAGACTGTAAAAAAAAAAAAGATAATGAAATATAATCTAGAATTTGTTTTTTGTAAGCTGAGAAAATTAATGTAATTCAAGTTTGAGGGATTTGGAATAATTAACAATTTAGTTCTTTAAATCCAAGGATTATTCAAGCTGGAGATTTAAACAAAGCAAATTTGAAAGAATTCAATTGAAATATATTTAATATTTTTAAATATATTTAATATTTTTAAATATATTTAAAGGGAAATTAAATTACCTAAGAGAGGAAGTTCCATTTTCTGTATTTGCTGGCATGCCTTGAACTTCTACTATATAGTGAATTTGTAGAACGGTCGGATCCTCCACCAAAGAAACATTAGCTTCCGCTTCTCTTGGAATTCCCACCTGAAGAAAAATAAAAAAAACAGAACGTGATTTATATTTTATGTTATAAATCACGCGGAACAATTTCTGCAAATATTTTGTAAAATCTAATTTGTAAAGGAGATTTTTTAAAATCCAGGTTTGCAAATTGTTAGCACGTTACCTGCAGTAATAAATCCTCAACGCTGCAATTTTCAGGGGGAATATCAAAGGCGACGAGCCTTTGATCGCCATCGGGCAATTCTATCAGCATTTTAATGACTTTGTCATTGATTTGCTCTTGGATGATGGCTGATTTAGAAGTTGTGATCACTTTCTGCACTAATGTGCTGTCCTCGCTCATCTTGCTCTTCTAAAAATTAAGCGATTTTAAATTTAAACAAAATTTAAAATTTTTTAAATTTAAAATTTAAAAGAAATGATAGATATTATCATTTTAGATTTGAGGAATGAAAAAAAATTAAATTCAAATTACATAAAAAAAGAAGAACGTAAGAATACTTTGTTCAAAAATGTACGAATATTTTTTGACAAAAATGTAACTACATGTACATTTTTTATAAACAAAGCATAAAATTGTTTGTAAAGAAATTCGAAGTTTTCCTAAACTCAAAAATACGAATTCTGTAAAACTTGAATAAAAACGTTAACGTTAAATTAAGATTTTCAACTTAAGGGCCTCAAATTTGCAAGAATAATATATTATTTATTAAAAAGTTTATTGCAAAACCACTTAAGACTCGAAAATTTCGAGAAAAATCCCAGATTTTTTATCGGAACGTTTAATTACTTAAATCGTTAAAATTTTGTTTTTATCAATTGTTTCGACTGAATAAAGGGATATTTAGTCAGTTCTTAAATTTTGATTTTAAATTAAATAATGGCAGAATGGAAAAAAAGATTTGTTATAAAATGTAAACGAGTTGTAAACAATAATGAAGATTTCCTAACCACAAAAAATGCAAATTCTTTAAAACCTTTAAAACTCGAATAAAAACGTTAAATTTGGGATTTTTAAATGTAGAGACTTTAGATTTGTTAAAATAATAGACATTATTTAAAAATTTATTGTAAAAAACAGTAAAAAAAGACGAAAATAACGTGAACAATTTGCGGACATTTATTAGAAAGAATTTTAATTATATTCTTAACTTACCAATTTTTCACGATGCTTTCTTGATCACAGATAAATTGCTTCAATTTAATAAATATGAATTATTTTTTGGAGGTGCCAAAAAATCATTGGAAAACTGGAAAAACAGCAGATAATTTTTCCCGTCACTCGAAATTTTTGGTAAACGGGAAAATGTCAAAAAACTCCAATGAACATAACCTGTTTACGATCTGAAATCCTCGTTCCTATGGCTCGCTACCTGATAGGTGAGTTCATTGGATTGTGAACCACGGAAATGGAACCGGGAGATTTAAAAGTGAAAATTAACTCAAGACAAATTTAATTGACATGATAAAAAATCTGTATATTTTATACAAAGTTGGTTTGGCTACATCCGGACTAACAAGGAATAAAGTCTAAAACTCAAGTCAAGACAACGAGTATTCAACTTGAGAGTTGGGAAGAATCTAAATCTCCTTCAGTCTGTCACACGCTAGTTCCTCGCTTGCGCACACGACTCACGCACCTCCACCCTTCGTTCACACACACACACACACACACACACACACACTCATCTTTCGGCTCGCACCACCAATCATAAGGCTTCCTTAAGCACACGCGTGATCGTGTCATGCTTCGCTATGCTGGCTGGACTCCCATTCTGTACCGACCACCAGATTCAATCATGAAAGTATAATCTTTCCCACATAGATTCTAAGAAAACTCTGAGACGAAAACATAAACATAGTCGCCCATGAAGCGGCTCCACTCAAGACTGTCGCCAGTTACTATAAACAATATCGCAAACATACCTTTATCGCAAGTTTCTCTCTATACCTAATGTAAACCTAACGTCCGGATTTCGCCTTTTGATTTTGAGACTAAATATAATCGAAGATTCGATTGACATTATAAATTCTTAATTTAATAATACATATATCATAAACAGAATATAAAATCCTTAATCGAATAATACATAGATCGTAAATAGAGTTAATTGATTCGTTCCTGCGATCTGAGATTATATAAATTTAATAACTAAATATGTTACATTTTGAAATTCGCATATTTTCAAATTCCCGCCTTCGTCTGCCATCTTGTGAGTATCGAGCGAAACTATAGTCGCTCGTCACAAACCTTGAAATGTAGCGCCTCTTGCGGAATATTTAGGAAATTTTTCAAAATATATAACTGGACGAAAACTAACTTATTCAAATTAAAAAAAAAAATTATTGAAATTGAATCCTCTTAAAAATTGAATGACTAAAATCAAAGATTGCTGAAATCTCAACACTGAAAATTGAAAACCTGGAATTTTGATCTTTTTAAGTAAGTTTTTAAACTAAAAATTTAATAAATAAATTGCAATTAATTATATAATTGAAATATATTTTTTTTATTAAACTTTTTAAAATTAAAACTTAAAAGGATCAAAATTCCAAGTTTTAAATTTTCAGAGTGTTGAGATTGTAGCAATTCAATTTTTAATTCACTTCAATTTCAATTTTTTTTTTTAATATAGTAAGTTTAGTTTCTTTCCTCCAGTTATATATTTTTTAAATTTTCTGAAAATTCTCCAAGAGGCGCTATATTTATAATTATATAATTATATAATTGACTGAAATTTATTCATTTAATTTTAAATGCCTAAAACTTAAAAGGGTTAAAATTCCAGGTTTTAAATTTTCAGAGTGTTGAGATTTTATCGATTCAATTTTTAAATCAATTGAATTTCAATTTTTTTAAATTTACATAAAAATGTTTATAAACTTAATAAATATAACTATATTTTATTTATTTGAAAGCTTAAAAAGATATACGAAAAAATGGTATACTATATAAAACGGGCTTTTTGATTTACCAAAAAAAATAATTAATTTTGATACTTTAAAGTCTTAGGCACTTAAGAAGTTTAATGAATAAATAAACTTTAATTAATTATATCATTATATAATTATATATTTAAAATTTATTTATTTATTAAACTTTTCAAACTTGAAACTTAAAGAAATAAAAATTCCAAGTTTTAAATTTTCAGTGTTGAGATTTTACCGATTCAATTTTTTAATCAATTCGTTTTGAATTTTTTAAAATGTATACAAAAATGTGTTTGAACTCAATAAATAGAATTATATTTTGTCTATTTGAAACTTTAAAAAAATATACGATGAAAAATATATATTGTATAAAATGAGCCCTTTGATTCACCAAAACAATTAATTGATTTTGATACTTTAAAGTTTTAGGCATTTAAAAAGTTTAATAAATAAATAAATTTCAATTAATTATATTATTATATACCATTATTCATATATAATTAATCATATAATTGAAATTTGTTTATTTATTATATTTTTTAAACTTATAACTTAAAGAAATAAAGTTTCAGAGAATTGAGGTTTTATCGAAAATGTTTTTAAACTTAATAAATAGAACTATATATCATCTATTTAAAAATTTAAAAAATGTACGAAAAAAAAGATATGTTATATAAAATGAGTCTTTTGATTTATCAAAACAATTAATTGATTTTGATACTTTAAAGTTTTAAGCATTTAACAACTTTAATAAATAAATAAGTTTCAATTAATTATGTTATTATATCATTCTATAATTATATGATCATATAATTGAAGTTTATTTATTTATTATACTTTTTAAACCTATAACTTAAAGAAAAAAAGTTTCAGAGTGTTGAGGCTATTTGAAAATTTTAAAAAATGTACGAAAAGAAAGATATATTATATAAAATGCGCCTTTTTATTAACCAAAACAATTAATTGAGTTTGTTACTTTAAAGTTTTAGGCATTTAAAAAGATCAATAAATACATAAGTTTCGAAAATTTATATAATTATAAAATGATATAATTGAAATTTATTTATCAAATTTTACAAACTTAAAAATTAAAAGAATAAAAAATCCGAGGTTTTAAATTTTCAGTGTTGAGATTTTATCGATTCAATTTTTAAATCAATTCATTTTCAATTTTTTGAAATGTATATAAAAATGTTTTTAAACTCAATAAATATAACTATATTTTATCTTTCTGAAACTTAAAAAAAATAAACGATAAAAATGGTACATTATACAAAATGAGGTTTTTGATTTACCAAAAAAATTAATTGATTCTAATGCCTTAAAGTTTTAGGCATTTAAAAATTAAAAACAAATAAATTTCAATTATTTATGTTATTATATCATTATATGATTATAAAATCATATAATTGAAATTTATTTATGCATGATACTTTTTAAACTAATAACTCAAAGGAATAAAGTTTCAGAGAGTTGAGGTTTTATCGATTCAATTTCTAAATCAATTCAATTTCAATTTTTTAATGTGTATAATGATGTTTTTTAACTCAATGAATAGAACTATAGTTCATCTATTCGAAAATTTAAAAATTGAACGAAAAAAAGGTTATATTATATAAAATGAGCCTTTTGATTTATCAAAACAATTAATTGATTTTGATACTTTAATGTTTTAGGCATTTAAGAAGTTTAATAAATAAATAAATTTTAATTAGTTATATCATTATATAATTATATATTTGAAATTTATTTAATGATTAAACTTTTCAAACTTTAAACTTAAAGGAATCAAAATTTCAGGTTTTAAATTTTCAGTGTTGAGATTTTATCGATTCAATTTTTAAATCAATTCAATTTCAATTGTTTTTTAATGTGTATAATGATGTTATTCAACTTATGAATAGAAATATATTTCATATACATAATTAAAAATTTTTAAAAATGTACGAAAAAAAGGATATATTATATAAAATGAGCCTTTTGATTTATCAAAACAATTAATTGATTTTGATACTTTAATGTTTTAAGCATTTAAGAAGTTTAATAAGTACATTTTAATTAATTATATTTTTAGGCATTATAAAGTTTATAAATAAATAAATTTCTATTAATTATGTGATTATATCATTATATAATTATATAATCATATAATTGAAATTTATTTATGTATGATACTTTTTAAACTAATAACTCAAAGGAATAAAGTTTCAGAGTGTTGAGATTTTATTGATTCAAAATTTTTAAATCAATTCAAATTCAATTTTTTTAACGTGTATAATAATATTTTTGAACTCAATAAGTAGAAATATATTTCATCTATTAGAAATTTTTTAAAAATGTACAAAAGAAAAGATATATTATATAAAATGAGCCTTTTGATTTATCAAAACAATTAATTGATTTTGATACTTTAATGTTTTAGGCATTTATAAGAAGTTTAATAAATAAATAAATTTTAATTAGTTATATTATATAATTATATATTTGAAATTTATTTAATTATTAAACTTTTCAAACTTTAAACTTTAAGGAATAAAAATTCCAGGTTTTAAATTTTCAGTGTTGAGATTTTTTCAATTTTTAAATCAATTCAATTTCAGTTTTTGTAATGTATATAAAAATGTGTTTAAACTTAATAAATAGAATTATATTTCATCTACTTCAAAATTTTAAAAAATGTACGAAAAAAAAGATAGATTATATAAAATGAGCTTTTTGAATAACCAAAACAATTAATTGATTTTGATACTTTAAAGTTTTTGGAATTTAAGAAGTTTAATAAATAAATTTTTATTCATTATGTCGTTATATTAGTAATATAATTATGTAATCATAGAATTGAAATTTATTTATGTATTAAACTTTTTAAACTCAAAACTTAAAGGAATAAAAATTCCAGGTTTTAATTTTTTAGAGTGTTGAGATTTTATCGATTCAATTTTTAAATCAATTCAATTTAAATTTTTTAAAATGTATATAAAAATGTTTTTATACTCAATAAATATAACTATATTTCATCTATTTGAAACTTTAAAAAAATAGACAATAAAAATGGTATATTATACAAAATGAGCCTTTTTGATTTACCAAAACAATTAATTGATTTTGATTCTTTAAAGTTTTAGGCATTTAAAAAGTTTAATAAATAAATAAATTTAAAGTAATTATGTCAATTTATTATTATATAATTATAAAATCATATAATTGAAATTTATTTATTTAATATGCGTTTTAAAGTGTTGAAGTTTTATCGATTCAGTTTTTAAATCAATTCAATTTCAATTTTTTTTTAAATGTATATAAAAATGTTTTTAAACTCAATAAATAGAACTATATTTATTATATTTGAAAATTCAAAAAGATATACGAAAAAATATATATATATAATGAGCCTTTTATTTATCCTTCTATTTATTCAATTACATTTTTTTTTAACTGAAAAAAAACTTTTACATTTTTATACAGTATTTTCCAAATGGCATCTCAGGTGTGCATAAAAACATTAATTCAGCTTGCCGAGTTCAAATTTTATCCAAAAAAACTTTACACAGAACTCGGAGCAGTCGGAATAAAAATATATAGTTAACTTCGGTTTGATTTAAATAATTCAATTTCTATGGACTTTATTTGTTCAATGGAAGTTACTTTTTCTGAATATTGTTTTATAAAAACGTTAAATCCATGGAGTTCGACTCCAGCAATTTCGAAAGCTCTTTTGATGAGAATTTTTTTTAGAGCCAGAAATTTTTCTCTACGAGGATCAAAAGCATCAGTAGAATTCGCAGGAGAACATTCAAAGTGGATAGATAATTTAAAATCTCTGCCATCCGCGACGGCTGTCATCAGTAATTTTTCTACATTTTCTTCTTGAATTTGGATGCAATTTGCCAACACCAGATCCTTTAAATAATGCATACAATCCAGATTTTTTCCCAACAGCTTTGGCAACTTTCTTAATTCCAGATGTTCCAAACGTGTTTGTTTTAAAATAGTCTTTACTCGAAAGTCATCTACTTTGTCGCATTCTGAAAAAAGCAAAGAAAGTATATAGAAATATCTTTGAATATGTGAAATAAGAGTTAAAAATGAAGTTAAATTTAAAATCAATTTCAATTTAAAATTAAAATAATCCTAGTAACTTACTCTCGAGTTTTAAGCACTTTAGCTTTTTACAGTTTTCAGCTACTTTGTCAAGAGCATTTCCGAATTCCGTCAAAATCCAGGAAAAAGACAAGTCAGTTAGATTCTCATAATTTTGAGGACTGAATGAAACAAAAGAGACTTTATTGCACCCTAGAAACTTGGCAGACAATTTTTCCAATTGTCGGAGTTTTGAAATTGCCTAGATGAATGAAAATCAAAAAAAGACAATAAAACAGTTGTTAATACTTTTTTATTTTTTGCTATAAAGTCAATCAAGATTCGCGGTAGTGAATAGCTGCCAAATAAAACCGCGAATATCTTTTCTCGAACGACCGCCGCTTTTTGCATCAATTTATTATTATTCTTATTATTATTATTATTATTTTTATTCCAAATCTTTTGGAATAAATAAAAAATCGCTAAAAAATAAGTTCTGTTCATACAGATTGAAAAATCATTGATTAGACAGACCTACGTCAAAATTAAAAAGAGAATTTATCAAAATCAATCAAAATTTAATCAATTAAAATTTAAAGAGAATTCTGTCAGAAGAGTTTCTCGAAACATATTTCAGAAAATCTCGTTTTAGCAATTATTTAGCGAAATCTTTCATTTTTTATGAAAAAAAACACTAGTGTTCATCAATTTTCAGTGTTTCGGTTTGCAAGATATATTATTAAATAAATTTGCAAAATGGATCGAAATTGAAGAGCAGCGTGACAAATGTTCCAATAATATAAAAATAAAAAAAACAGATATAACAAATTTGAGCAATTTATTAATAACAAAATTTGAAGAATCAGATGTACAAAGTATGTAAACAAAATCTAACAAATTTTAGAATGCATGATGCTACAAATAAAATCATCAGAATATACGATAAAAATTCAGTTTTACAAGTGTAATATTTAATAATAATAATCTAAAAGAAAGCATTATACTTTGTTAAAGAATGAAAAATCAAAGTGGATCAAAATTCAAGGTATTTAAAAATTAAATAAGTAGACAAAATGTGCTAAGAATATAATGCTTTTATTATAAAAGTGCAATTAATAATTTTGCACCGATGGTAAAAATTAAAAATGTATTAAAATATTTTTAAACATTTACCTTGACAGTATATAAGAAGGAAGACGATTTATAAATACGGTAGAATTATATTTATTTAATATGCCTATACTATTTATATTTAAATATTATAATATTATATTATGTATTTTATATTATTATAAGTAATTATAAGTTAACTTATATTTTTAATAGATTCAGCGGTACGAAAATCGTTTTTTTGTAGCAAGGAGACTCTTATCAAACATACGAAGCAAAAAAAGTATCAAATTTTAATTATTAAGAAAGTCCTGATTTATTTCGTGGGCCCCTTTTTCCAAAAAGTGAAAATTTGGCATTTTTGCAACCGTTGTTGCTTTTATCTGAGTTAACTGATATTTTTAACTTATCCTGCGGTTCGGTAAGCGTTTTTTTGTAACAAGGAGACTCTCATCAAACATCCGGAGCAAAAAAAAGTACAAAATTTTAATTTTTGAGAAAGTCCTGATTTATTTCGTGGGCCTCTTTTTCCCAAAAGTAGAAATTCGGCAATTTGCAATCGTTGTTTCCTTTTTCTAAGTGAACTCATATTTTTAGTGGATTCTGCGACTCATAAAAAACTTTTTGTAACAAGGAGACTCTTACTAAATATCGGGAACAAAGAAAGGTACAAAATTTTAATTATTGAGAAGGTCTTGATTTATTTCATAAGCCTCTTTTTCCAAAAAGCGGATATTCGGCATTTTTGCAACCGTTGTCGCCTTTTTCTAAGCGTACTTATATTTTTCGTGGATTCTGCGATTCATAAACAATTTTTTGTAACAAGGAGATTCTTATTAAATATCCGGAGCAAAGAATAAAGGTACAATTTAATTATTCAAAAAGTCCTGATTTATTTTGTGAGCCTCTTTTTCCAAAAAGTGGAAATTTTACATTTTTGCAACCGATTTTGCTTTTTTCTAAGTTAACTGATATTTTTAGTAGATCCAGCGTTTCGAAAATCATTTTTTTAAACAAGTAACCTTTTATTAAATATCCTGCCCAAAGGAATAAGGTACAAAATTTTAATAATTGAGAAAGTCCTGATTTATTTTGTGAGACTCTTTTTCCAAAAAAGTGGAAATTTTCATTTTTGCAACCGTTGTTGCCTTTTGCTAAGACAACTTATATTTTTAGTAGATCCAGCGGATCGAAAATCGTTTTTTTGTAACAAGGAGACTCTTATCAAACATCCGAAACAGAAAAAAGCACAAAATTTTAATTACTGACAAAGTCCTGATTTATTTCGTGGGCCTCTTTTTCCAAAAAGTGGAAATCGGCATTTTTGCAACCGTTGTCGCCTTTTTCTAAGTTTACTTATATTTTTCGTGGATTCTGCAATTCACAAAAAAATTTTTTGTAACAAAGAGACTCTTATCAAGCATCCAAAACAAAAGTAGCACAAAATTTTAATTACGGAGAAAGCTCTGATTTAATTCGTGGGCCTCTTTTTCCAAAAAGTGGAAATCGGCATTTTTGCAACCGTTGTCGCCTTTTTCTAAGTTTACTTATATTTTTAGTGGATTCTGCAATTCATAAAAAAATTTTTTGTAACAAGGAGACTCTTATCAAACATCCGAAACAAAAAAAGCACAAAATTTTAATTACTGAGAAAGTCCTGATTTATGTCGTGGGCCTCTTTTTCCAAAAAGTGGAAATTTGATATTTTTGCAACCATTGTTTCCTTTTTCTAAGATAACTTATATTTTTAGTAGATCCAGCGTTTCGAAAATCGTTTTTTTAAAACAAGGAGCCTCTTATTAAATATCCGGAGCAAAGAAAGGTACAAAATTTTAATTACAGAGAAAGTCCTAATTTATTTTGTGAGACTCTTTTTCCAAGAAGTGGAAATTTTCATTTTTGTAACCGTTGTTGCCTTTTTCTAAGTAAACTTATATTTTTAGTAGATCCAGCGGATCGAAAATCGTTTTTTTGTAACAAGGAGACTCTTATCAAACATCCGAAACAGAAAAAAGCACAAAATTTTAATTACTGACAAAGTCCTGATTTATTTCGTGGGCCTCTTTTTCCAAAAAGTGGAAATCGGCATTTTTGCAACCGTTGTCGCCTTTTTCTAAGTGTAATTATATTTTTAGTGGATTCTGCGATTACAAAAAATTACAAAATTACAAAAAAAGTTGCAAAAAAAAAATTTTTTTGTAACAAGGAGATTCTTATTAAATATCCGGAGCAAAGAAATAAGGTAAAAAAATTTAATTATTGAGAAAGTCCTGATTTATTTTATAAGCCTCTTTTGCCAAAAAGTGGAAATTTGACATTTTCACAACCGTTGTTGCCTTTTTAAAAGTTAACTGATATTTTTTGGTAATCTTACGGTCCAAAAACTGTTTTTTTTTGTAACAAGGAGACTCTTATCAAATATCGGGAGCAAAGAAGAGTACAAAATGTAATTATAATTATAATATCTTGAGTTTTTCATAAATTATAGTACTTCGAAAAAAGTACTTCATTAGATAAAAAATATTAATTTAAAAATATTTTTAACTTTCACCTTGATAGTATATAAGAAGGAATAAAATCTATAGGTATGGTAGTAAAATATTTTACGCTGTAAAATATTTATATTTACATAATAGAATATTACGTTATGTATTTTATATCATTCTAAGTAATTATAATTATAACATGTTGAGTGCTTTATAAATTATAGTACCTTGAAAAATGTACTTTACTAAATAAAAAATATTAATTCACAAAATATTTTTAAACTTTCATCTTGATAGTATATAAGAAGGAATAAAATCTATAAATACGGTAGAATTATATTTATCTACTATACCGCATAATATTTATATTTACATAATACAATACTGTATTATGTATTATATATTACTATAACTAATTATTATTATAATTTGTGAAGAGTTTCTTAAATTATATAGTACATCGAAAAAAGTACGTTATATAAGAAAAATTATTAATTTAAAAATGTTTTTAAACTTTCATCTTGATAGTATATAAGAAGGAATAAAATCCTTATACACGGTAGAATTATATAATTGAACAAACTTACCTAGTGAAGTTCGATTACAATTGAATAAGCGCCTCCTCCGAATAGATCAACTCGTAGTCCCCCCACTTCAAACTGGTTTGTCACATTTTTAAAGTCCAAACTCAAAAACAAAAATACGCTAACACTCGCGCTCATCTGAACTGTCATTATTTTAAAGTATTATTGCCGTAATAATTTGGGAAGAACTAAGAACTTAGT
>JBAGKK010487371.1:0-16210 GCA_037177015.1 Euceroptres primus
AGAAAACGTTTAAGGACAGTTTACATCATGTCCACAATTAAAGTTGTAAAGTTTTTTGTGATTTCGCTGATATTCGTTGAGAATATCAGGTTTAGAAAAAAAATCACCTCTTCAGCACTTTCGCTGATTAAGAGGTGAAGTTCTCAAGTATTTTAATTGAAGGCTCTTGCATTACTGATCAGTTCTGGATCATTAAAATTTTATCGGATTGTAGATTTTTATTTCTTTTTTCCATGTGTAAAATTAATATTGTAATAAAAAATACATTCTAAAGGAATTTAAGGGTATTTTGGAATTTTTAAATAATAAAAAATCGAATAATTTGCAAATTTTCATATGATACGTGAAACTTTTAATATTTCTTTCAACTTTATGACTTGAGAATACTCCATTTTCTTCTCACATTTCCTGAGCATACAATTTATTTTTCGCACCTTGTAAATTATTACCTGTGATCAATCATTTCTAAAGAAACGATTCCAGTATCCTCTCATATGATTAGAATATAAAAAGTGAAAACGAAAAGTGAAATCCAGAAGCCACTATTTTCTCGAAATTAGATGTAAACCTGAAGCCTACTTACAGCCTTCATTAAATCACAATAAATCGTTTTAGTCAATTTCGTAAATTGTTAATAAGGACTGGATCTACGTGCTCCACTTTGTAATTCCACTATTACGTCCAGATTGAATCTCAGAGAGCCTAAAGCACAAAACTGCAATTAAGATGTTGCACTCTTGTGTGTTATTATAATACGAACCTCGTAAATCTCGACTGCAGCAATCCAGTAATTACTTACATATTTTAAAATGTCACGAATCGTATGCATTCCTTCTTTGCGTATGAATATAAGGTCTTTAGTTTTTCTTCTTTCATGAAAAAAATACAAGAATGTTATTAGGTACGTTATGAAATATTTCAGCATTATTGCCTCTCTTTGCATACCGAGCTGATTCTGAGATTTTGTTTCAGACGTGAAAGGCGGCTCCTAAGAGGAACAATGGCTTTCGTCAAAGTTCATTGTTTTGAATAGAGAACGATTACGAAAATGATGATCGATGTAGTCGACTCACTCCTTTTCTCAAGTTATTATTCGTATCCATTGGGCGCAAAAGTAGGGCGCCTCCAAATTATTTTCTTCCCATCATTATCTTTGACCCCCAAAACGCGAACTGATTTTTAATTAATGCCATTTTCAGAGCAGATGCCTCTTTTTATAGTGTTATTTTTAGAACAGATATTCTATTCTAAAAAATTAATTAGAAGATCATCCATGTTCTTTCAAATTAGAATAATTTTAAAACCGGATGCTGCTTTAAAAATCTACTTTGTCATAAAGCAAGCTTTTTTTAAAAGAGAGCACATATCTTTGTGAAATCAGGGCGGGAAAATTTTCTTGAATGTTTTCCTGTTTGGCTGGTGAAAATCGGCATAAAGTGTCCCAGTTTTCTCTGGAGAGTGAGTTACATTGCAACATTGGTTGCAAGATCGCTGCTGAGAAACCATAAGTTGGAAATTGTCGGGCAGTCACCGACAATAAAAATAAAATATTTTGCAACCATTCTGTGCTAGAACGAGCCGATCGTCGTCAGATCAAACAGGAACATGATATTTACATTGCACGGTTATTTAATTACCATTAGCATTAATAAAGTTGCTATCAAGAATCGATGACCTCGTTGGGTGTGATTATAAATTTCACTAGATATAGAGTCAGCAACCTATCTTACAAGAAAGACTCATTATCTCTTCAAATCAGAGCTGCTTTACAAATTATAGTTCAAATATTAAAGCTTTCCCGCTTGAAATACAAATCTTGATTTTCATCAATTTAAATTTAAGATTTTAACTCTGAAACTCAAAATTACTAAAGCTTCCAACTTCTAACATAAATAAACTGTTCAAAAATCTGATCTGTAAAATATTTGCACACATTTAAAATTAGATTTCAATTTCAGGCAGCTTTTTAATAATTCCATACATGGAGCGTTTAAGTTTTTTGGAGCTCATATTTTTGAGTAGTTCATTTTGAACTTTTATGGAATAAAAGAGAATTTATATTTTTTTTCTAACTGAAAAAATGTTTTTTTTTTCTAGATACAAGGCAGTCGTGGGTACAAGTCCCCTTTTATCCAACGAATTCCGTATATGAGCTGCGACATGCCGCGGCACCCACTTCCGGTAACGGAGCAGGTGATTCGTCATTGTTGTTGCTGGACGAGAACAATGTCAGGGATCCATCGAAGGCAAAAGCAATCAACCATGAGGTGAACGAAGAGGAATACGTCGATGAAGATTACGAGGATGATTCTGAATCAGAACAGGATCCCAGAAGCTCTCGAGTTCTCCAAGACTATGAGAATGAGGATCATAATCAGAAGAAACCTTTAAATCATACTGCCCATCTGCTTCCCATCAATAAAAATAGCCAGAAAAATAATTCCACTCAGCAAGCTAATCAACGCGAAGATCCCACTTCGACTCAATACGATTCTTATTACTACTACGATGATTACGAGAATGATACACATTCTGCTGATGGTAATTTTATCTCTCATCATTTAAAGTTGAGAAAAATAATTTTGATTTCATTTTAATAATTTAATTTTAAAATTCAAATTTATTTGAGTTTATCTGAAAAATAAAATACTAGAAAGGAAAATAAATTAGAACTGAAGCTTGAATCTATTTCAAATCAGGCAGGTTCTGAACTTTAAATTCCAGAATCTTTTTTCTTGTGTTTTAAAGGAAATAAAGGTAATTCGTATTTTTTCGATTCGAGAAAAAAAAACTTTTTTACTTAGTTATAAATATTTGAATTTTAAATGCGAATTTTCAAAAATCGATCAAATTTTAGTCAACTTAATTTTGTCATTACACCTTTGTAATTTGATTTCAATGAAAAACAAGAACTCGATGAAAAGATCAATCAACGAATCGAGAAAGGTAATTACTTTCTAAAAGCCGAGAGCGAAAGTAGAGTTTGAAATTTAAAATCTTGACATTTCGAGGAAGTTAATAGCTAAAGTTTAGTGGTTTATTTAATCAATAATCACTCAATAAATACTGTTTCTATTTTACAAATTCTACTTTCGCTGTTGCTTTTCCTTGAGAAAGAATTTTCTAGACTAATAGAGGAGGAAAACTTTCTCTGGAAAAGTCTCATAAAAATGCATATGAAACTAGAAGTATTTTTCCTGTTTCCGTTTCTTTCTCTGTAATTCAAGATAATGTCGCATTGTTGCATATTTATAAAACGCTATTTGCTGTTTAGAAATGAAGTTCTCAACTTAGAATCTAAGCAGGGGCTTAGGGGCTTTTCATAGATTACGTAAGGTTTTTAGAGTGGTTTATCAAAAAAAGAAAAACTTTATTTTTTTGTTCCCCAACTGATTGCTGAATGTTTACTCATAAATTATAAAATTTTATTCAGATTTTTTAACAAATTTTAAATCTTGAAAAAATTTGACAATTCCTTTTTTGCCCAATAAAACAAGATTAGGGGTTGAGAACTGAAAAAATTGTTTTGTTGGTACACTTTAGTAGATATATTTACTGCAGAAAAAACGTAATTTTACGGACAGTCTCTTACTTTCGCCATGCTCTAGTTATTCTATTGACGTAAAGTCTCACTCGTGGTATAAATTCTAAATTCCTTGTTGTTTCAATTAGAACTTTGAGCCTTTAAGCAAATCCGGAACCCAAAGTTGGCGGCCTTTTCAGTTTGAAAAAAATGATATTTTGTTACTTTTATTTTTTTTAATTCCATTCATTCAATAATATTAAAATTTTTATCGATCTGAAATTTTTCTAAACGTACTTAGGAACAATTTCCAACAATCTATTTTGCTTTCAAATTACTCTTAATTTATAGTTTTTAAAAGTATTTTAAATTTTACGATTTAAGATTTATTTTATGACCGATTTTATGATTCCTAATTTTTTGAAATACTTGTGTTTAAGTATTTATGTAAAGTGGAGAACCTTATTTATTTAAATTATGAATAAATTACTAAGAACGGAATAAATTTTAGAAACACGCACTGGACATTTTCCAACACTTTAGAATGACTTCTAAAAAAGGAAAATCAATCGAGTTGAATAAATTACATAAAGATAGAAGCAAATTTAATTCACAACATACTGACAGGATTATTTACATTTAATTAACTATACGTTTAGAAATACGAATATTATTACAACACCAATAATATACGTCACTGAAAAAAATTATTAATAAAAAGGCGATAAAGAGAGTCGAGATATATTTTTATATTTCTATTTTTATATATCGTCTCATAACTAATCAATGAATTCACGCTCAAAAATTTCAATTAATATCCTAATAATTTAACAGCACATTAATGGTTTCTTTTTCAGAAAGTGTCGATTATCCCGACCCTTTAGTGATTAACGAGAAGAAACCTCAGCTCTCAAAAACAGAGGAAGATAACTCAGAAGACTCAGCAAAAGAAGATACCGAGTCCATAAATGTAGAAATCAAATCAGCTCCTTCCAGAAACGAGTCTAAACTCTCAAAAGAAGACTCAGGTTTTTCTAAGATTGACTCAAAGTATTCTTCTACTTCTTCATCTTCTACTTCAAAGTCTTCATCAAATTTAAAGATTCCTAGCACTGATTTGCAATCTCCTAAATCTTCCCAACTTTCCAAGTCTGATTTAAATTCTTCTAAAGCTTCAGAATCTCTCCAGACTCAAGAAGAAGAAGAAAAAGATAAGAACTTTGAAGATGATTCAGAGCATCCAGATGCAGATCCTGAGACTGAGACTCGAGAGGATGGCTCCTCAATGGAAGCAAGTGAGGAGAGTTTCGCAACTGAAGTATCTCCTCCAGAAGAATCATCTTCCTCCAGATCTATTTTGATCGGAGAAGCAGTCGTCTCCGTAGTGACGACCAAAAGCGTAGTGAACGGTACCATTTCAGTGCCAGTAACCTCATCGCCATTGACCACAGAGCAGATTTCAGCTCCGCCAACTTCCTCCAGCTCTACACCTTCCTCGATTCAAACCTCTTCTTCTGAATCAACCGAGGATTTAAGCCAAGTCACCACAGAAGATTCTTCAAGAATCCTCGCTTCAGTTCAAACTAGTCGTAGCATTTCGGGCGCTCGATTTCTTCCTTTCCCGGTGATCGATCGGATCGAGCAACTCGAGCAGAATAACGAGGAGGCCACGAGTAAGAAAATCTCTTCTTCAGAGTCTACAGAGAGCATCATAGACAAACTTGATAGGGTTCAGTCGGAGTTATCAAATGGATTTCTCGCTGGTGGATTTAGGACTGCTGGGAATACTCTGCATGTGGATGGTCCTCCTGAGGGAGACCGACCGAGTCAAAAGAGGTTCACCACGACTATAAAGCCTCCTGGGAAGTTCGTTCCCCGAAGGTATAGTGATAAGCGAACTTCCACTACTACTACAACTGCTCCTACTACTGTAAGCACTACGACTATTAAGTCGACCACTTCAAAGGCAAGCACTTTAAGGTTTAGGGTACAAACCACTCTGGATGATTTGGAAGGATTGCTGCCAAAAAATTATCCGAAGAGTAGTCTTAGGAGACAGTTTGCGAAAACCACTACTGCTACTCCTGTTACTGAAGCAACTACTTCTAGAAGTACTGTAACTACTTCTAAGAGTGTAACTATTGTTGAGGATATCAGCGCCTTTTTACCACCAGGTATGTTAAAATTTAAACATCTATTTATTATTAGGATACTTTAGTCTCAATAAATGAATAAAATTCTGTCCCCAGGTTTCAAGCTGAAAAAAGAAGACGCCGCCGAAGTAACAGAAAAGTCCCTCCTCACAGAAATCCTCGCCAAATCGAAAGTCAACATCGCTTCCTTCCTGCCACCAGGTTTCAAATCTAACTCTACCGAATCCTCAAAAACTAGCAGTCAATCTTCAGAAAAGAGCTCTGAAAATTCGAAATCTAAACCATCAATTCCTCCATCCATTCAAGATCTTTTTGCCAAATCCGAAGTTGATGTATCAGCCTTTCTCCCTCGAGATTTCAAGCAAAAGAAAAACTCCGAAACTCAAAGTACTCAGCAACAAACCACCGAGAAGAAAGCCGCAGTGGATATAGCTGCCTTCGTGCCTAATGATTTTAAACAGAAAAGCAAAAATTCGACAGAAGCGACTCCAGTAGATAAGTCAATTCAAGATCTGCTTGCTAAATCAGAAGTGGATATAACTGCCTTCCTACCAAAAGATTTTAGTCTGAAGAAGAATGGAACTGATAAGAGTGAAAAGCCAGAGGGAGAAAAGACTGCAATTTCTAATGTTACTCCACGTTTAACGACGATGAAGCCTGGAGGAATAAAACTTGTTTTCCCAAGCAGACCTGGAGGACGAAAACCAAGTGCCAAGATAACAACGCCTCAAACTCCTCGAGGCGAAGGGCCTTTTGCTGCTGCACCGAAGATTCAGAAGGGATGGCCCACTAGGTAATTTAACTTCAAGTTGAATTAAATTTAAATGAGATCATTTAAGAATAATAAATTTGGAAATTCCAGAGCCACAACTGAATTTACTGGATGGCCCACGTCCTCGACGACTCCTATTTCTATAGAGAAACTTCTGGAAGCTGCTCGCACTGCGACAGTCTCATCTCTTAATGCATCTGTGCTTCCCACAATAAGTGTTGTTTCAAGTACTTCTACAACCACCACAACAACAACAACTCCCAGACCCACAACCCCAGGAATTTGCGAAGATGAGTGTGAGGTTGCGGGAACCATTCGCATAATTGATAATGCGACTTGGGTCCCAGAGTTGCTTGATAGAAATACTCGAGAATGGCAGGACCTTGCAAACAAGGTCGAAAGAGAGGTGAGCATTGAGGTTTTATTATTTTTGTGGTTTATATTTTTATTCTTTGTATTTGCAATCATTTCCAATTTTTCAATACTTGCAAGTTTCAATCCTCAGTTTCTTATTTCGAAATTGATATTTAAATATAAAATTGTAGACAAAATTTCTTTGACCTCATGAATTAAAAATCAAATCATAAGAAGTTAATAACGAAATTTCTAAATACCGTTTGTCGTTTTTCAGATGAATTTTATCTTCTCAAAGTCTGCTGTTTTTAGAAGGTGGTTCAAGAATGTGCGAATCGACGCATTCAGGTATTTCAATTCTTCAAAATGTTAAATCTCATCACAATCAATCACAATCTCATCACAATTGTCAAAAATACAAAGCAACAAAGTAATTATTAGTTAAAATTAAAATTATCTTTTCTTTTTAGTCAGGGAAGCATACTCGTCGATTATTTCGTGGAACTAAATAATCTCAACGAAGACGTCAATACTCAGCAGCTGAAAGTGATTTTTCACGATACTTTACGAACATACAACAATAATCGAGGGAACGAAACGAAAACTAAAGGTCCTCTGAAAATGGGAATCTTCACTATTGATCCCAAGTTCACTGACTTTGTTGGTAAGCTTTTTTTTTCTTCTTTTTGTCGGGAAAGATTACAAAATTAATTTAATGATGAAATTTAATTATTTATTAATTTGTTTTTAGTGATACCGAAAGTGACGACACCACTGCTAAATGGAAACGAAGACAGATTGATTCCCCAATGGGCGATTGCTGTCATAGTCATTGGAATTGGTGGTTTACTCTTCATAATCGTTTTTGGAGTCTCTGTGGTAATTCTTTCTAATTTCAGTTTTTTATTCATTACCATAGCTTTAAATATTATAGTGAACTAATGAAGCAATACTAAAATTAATATTTTTGTTTTGAAATTTTTGAACATGTTTTCACCTGAAATTTCTCGTATCTTGATTTTTAAATAGCAGTCTCTTTTTAAAATATTTTTAACCCTACACATGCGATTTCTTATTGATAGGCTGATATTTCACTGATGCCTCCCCTTGATTTAATCCATTTCTTTTTTAAAAATTAATCTTTAAAATTGCATTTTCAGCTCGCAAATCGTCAAAGCGTGTCGAAATTAAAGCCCTCGGTGATGGCGATGTACGATGAAGAGACAACAAAAAATGTAATTCATGCAACTCATGCTCCGCCAGTGCAAAGATCGGGCGATTATCCCAAAGCGGACATTCACACAATGTGGAACGACCCAAGCACTGCCTGGAATGATAAATCCTTCGAGTCAAACTCTAACAAGGTATTTTATTTTCAACGCCTGAGCGAATTTAGAATTCAAATTCCCAAACTTGTATCCACTGCTTTTTAGTTTTGTTTAAAATTCCTGTCGAGATTTTCGTTGCACTTATTTGATATTCACTCGACGTTTCAGGTTTTAGTTGACGGATCCATGCAGGAAGGTAAAAAATACAATTTGTACGACAGTTGGCGTTCCGAATGGAATGGGTATTATTACAATCCATCACATGCGAGCAGCAAATACGGAGGATATGATAATAGTACTAATTTATCTCGTCACCATCATCCTGACTACGACACGAATTTTTGAATTGGAATTAATAAAGAATGTCTTTTTAAAAGACCTCTTCTGTGATTTGAAGTTCCTTTAGATTAATTTCATTGTAATTAATCTAAGTAATCTCATTAAGTAAGTATTTACCTCTCGAGGGAAGCTCGTATTCTTAAAAAAATTATTTCAAATGAATAAAACCCAAAATAGACTAAGCTAAATTATGTCAAACTGAAAGGATAACATTAATTTCGACTGAAAGACTGAAATAAAATTAGAGAAAGGTTTCAAAATAATACAATAATAATAAATTAATAATCTAATAAAAGGGCGAAATGTTCTTAAAAACTTTTTAGATTTTTCTTAAGTAACTTTATTCGACATTGCGAAATACTCTTTCAGTGTCTTTGATTTGTGTGCTGATGTTTCGATGTGTCTTTTAACGATACTCAATACTTTTTGGTACAAAAATGATTGCCTGTTAGCAGGTTTACATATCGAAAAATGGTCCTGTGGTATTTCGTAAAATTCACCCACTCCAGGATCTGAAAAAAAAAAACCATCTTAAAACAGATTTTGGTATACATATAGAATGAATATACTTACTATTAATAATAAGTAACTGCTTCTTTTTCTTGCAATAAGAGAAATGTTTACCTGCAGACTTTGGATTCACAAACTGGAATTGAAATTTCAAAGCAGTAACGAGGGTAGCTTTTGTTTCACTAAAACTTACGACGTCCATCGGAAATTTTTCCAACATTTTAAGGAAGTTGTCGTGTAAGTTCAGCAACTTTGGAGATTCTGAAGCAAAAAAAAATTAAATCAACACATACAATTAAGTTAAACGTATATAATAAAGATAAACATAAACATAAAGATAAACGTATATAACTTCAAGTAAAAAATCGTACGTTCTCGAAGTTCTTGAACCTCTACTGAAGGCCAAATTAACATTTCTGTTGTTTGAGTTAAAGCAGCGACACGAGAACCACGATGAGGAGTACTGTAGAATACTATTCCTCGGGTCTTTTTGCATATATTGTGTTTGTCACCATTTTTCCATTCTAAAATTACAAACGAGAAAAATAAATTTTGCCAAATATAAATGCCTACACGATACAAATTTGCATAAATAATGTATAAATTTTTGCAAACAATCATTTACGTGATTTCTTACCATCAACTAGCATCTTTTTGGCCAGCAATCCACCCATCGAATGACAAACCCAAATCACAGGTCTTTTTCCAACTCCAGCTAAAACCAACTTCCTAACGAATTCGTCACTTCTTTCTTTAATTGTGCTCCTGAAATAACCATATTTTAAAATTATTATTACTCATTAAATCTTTTTGACCGAGAATTTTGATACATTTTTTAGATTTTATATTTGTCTACCTCATTCCCTCTATGGGACAAAGAGGCGTCCACATAGACAGATTAGTATCGTAATTTATTCCTATCACGCGAACAGAGGGCACATCTTTCGAAAGCCAATCTTTTGGCCAACACTGAGTTCTGGAACAACGATCCTCTTCGTTTTCCTGCATACAATCATCGTCCCTAGAAGTATTAAATTTTTAAATAAATGAATGAGTAATAAAAGTAAAATAAAACATTAATAATTAAGATTTAAGAATTGATTTACCCTTTGCAGGTGAAGGGACCGCAGGCTTGACAATTGATATTTTCAGGGCAATCGTGCAAGATCACTTCAAAGTCATGACCAATGCGTTTCCACTCTCGCATTTTTAAATCTCGAGCCAAATCTTTGAGAAATTCCTGAGGGTATTCATCAATCATATCAGAAAAAGAATCAGGCCCGAATTCCAAGGGACAAGGTTCTAAAATTTAATCATTGCAAATATTAAAATTAAATTACATGCATGCATTTTGATTGGTTAGTTATTCGTTTGAAAAATTTATAGACTAACCTATAATTTCCTGAGGTAAAAAGCTTGAATCGCGTTGCCTCCAGGTTACAAAAACGCCTCCCAAGAGACCATGTATGAAAATTACGTCCATTTTTCTTTGGGCTCGAACCCTATGTAAGGGATACAGAGGATAAATTCGTTGAGAATATATTTCTCCGTTGTTGTAGTCCAAGTCCAAATTTGCTAAGGCTCTTCCTGCAGGAGCTGCGAGTCGCACGTCTTTGTCTCTTGACCACTGAGCTAAGATCCCAATCCATCCTGAATGAGTAATTATTATTTTTTCTTCAACTTAACACATTTGGTAATTTGACTATTTTTCGTTTAAAGACTCTTAAAACTTAAGAGAATTTTTTTATTCCTTTGAATAGACTTCTTGATCATTAATTAGATGTCTATTTACCTGACTTAAAAATATCTTCCAGGTGTTCAGAATGAAGAGATAGATTTGAGATTATTTTTGCGAGTAGTATCTTGATATTCAGATTGTTGCTAAACATTTGTTGAACATTCATCAATACAGCGAGGCCTCCAGCATCTGCAACATCTGGAAAAATTAAAAAATTTAAAAACAATTACTGTATTTGTAAAAGCATCATCAGTTTAAAAAATCGGTATTATTAACAAATGTCATCATTTTGGAAAAAATAGGTTTAAAATACCTTTACTGTGTTGCTCGAGAGAGGAATGGTGATAGACAGCTTGTACACAATTTTGCAGGAATTCTTGATCCCAGGTTATCGTAGGGGCCACAGCTAGACCCACACTCACTAAATCGTGGTCGAATATCAATCCTTCCTACGAGATTTTACGTGTCACAGGTTACGCTTTTACTTCCTGGTATGGTAAGTTCTTTTCAAAATTTTTCAATGTGCTGCAGTGTCATTGTAAAATGCAAGTCAGCTTCTATATTCATATACTCACACGATGAAAATCTTTGAATTTCTTATTAAGGAACTGCGTCAAACAAGGATGACAACTCTGGCATAATTTTTCCAGCTTTAGAAGAATTTGATGCAGCTTCTCTATCAAGTCCTGAATCAAAATTTATAAATCAACCTGCAGCATATAATAAGAATTGGTATTTAAATCTATTTATAGTATCTCTTATTTTAGAAAGAAACTTTTAGGAGCATCAACATTAATTTCAAAATGAAAACTTTTTTGATATATAATAGTAAATTTCAGTCATACGAAAAGTGTATAATGCTCGTGGGAATAAGGTGGCCTCAGAAAAAATCTCAGATCTGCATTTGGCATTCTTGCTAGAGAAACTGCAGTTCTGGCATCGAGCATTTGAGCCACATCTCTGTAGTGCCAGTCTAGAAGAAAAATAATATCTTTTAATAATGATAAACAACTACTATATATTTCTATAATTATATAGAAAAAACAATTTATATAATTATTAATATAATATATATTATATAATTAATAGAAGTTGAGTTTACCTTTCAAATGTTTTAGACTACTCAGAGAGTTTACAGCCTTTTCCTTTTCTTTTCTTGAGCCATTTTTAGCCATGTACAATAATCTGAATGCTAAATTCCGATTGAGAGATTTCCACCATTTCATTATTACGTAGGAAAGATTTCGAGGTTTTTCCTTCACGAAAGAATTAAGATCCTCCTTGTTTCGAAACATGAAGACGTCTGTTCCAAAATCCAAAAAGAAAATTATTTTTATTGCATAAATGTTAGACGTCATTTACATTACAACAATTCATTTTAAATTATTCTAAATTAAATATTATTATAAAATATTGTTTACAATAAATAAAATAAAATTATATTAATGATAACGAGCCTTTAAATCGAGGATCATCGACGTAAATATATTGCACGTGGAGTTGCTCCAATTTTAAGACATCAGTAGCAACTGCAGATCGAAGTTTTTCCGAAATCTGGCGAAGTTGATACAAGAACCAAGAGCTTCTAAATAATAAAATATTATATATGTAAAATTTTAAGTCGGTTATTTTTGACACAAGCTCATAAAACTATAAATAAATATATACATATACATACCCGATAAAAACGATGCAAACTCCAGTGGATTTGAGATAATAAATGTACTTTTTATAATCCTGCAGCCTCATTTCAGCCTTCTTTTTACAACGAAATATAAAGAATAATCTCCAAAAATTGGATGACGAATAAATTGACAGAATAAATTCCGTATTTCCGTGCTAAACTAACCACGTAAATGTGAAATATCATAACAAATTTTTAGTTTGAGAAACTTACTCTAGAGGTACGATCAGCTGATATGTATCAACATGAACACGCCACATATATAAAAATTGTTTAAAATGGTGTCGCCCTCGGTTGATTAAAAGCCCGTTGAATTTAATAATACCTAGTTTTTAAAAACATTCCAAAATTTTTTAAAAACTTCCATTTTCACTCTAAAGTGCAGAAATCCTTGCAGCAAAGTGTACGAGTGTTTTTACCGCTCTTTTCCTTAATTTAAAACATTTAAAATCTTATGAATTTTGAGGTTATAAAAGTTAGTGCAGGACTTTGAAGTGAATTAATATGAGCGAGAATAATGCGGAAAAAATTCGCATCGACGATAAATACACAGAAGATATTCCGATCAATGAGAATTTCACGCAGGATATTTGTGTCAACGAAAATATGCCTGTAGAAGAGGAACTAAGGCAATTTGATGTTCTTGACGATTTAGAACGACATCGAGACGATACGACAACCGATACAGACACTTATACTAATGAGAGCAGTGATTCTGATGTCCCAGATGAAGAAATTGAAGCTATGCTCGAAGAAGGTCTACCAGAAGAATTCAGAAGAAAGAGAAAAGGATGCAAAGACTTTGTCCCCTATGAAGAAAAGGAAAAACTCGTCTTGGATGAAATTGGACACAATCACTTTGACGTTCTTCCAGAAGGATGGGTACAGGTAACACACAATAGTGGAATGCCGCTTTATTTACATAAACATTCTAGAGTTTGTACTCTTTCAAAACCCTACTTTCTTGGGCCAGGAAGTGTGAGAAAGCACGAAGTTCCTGTTAGTGCACTTCCCTGTTTACAATATAGAAGAGCATTGCAGGAAGAGCAAGATGAGAAGGAAAAAGAGAAACAAAAGGAGAAGGAAAAAGAGCAAGCCTCTACCACAGACTCTTGCAATCTGCCTAGTGCAAAAATAGAAACCGTTCAAGAAAATCGAGCAGCTCATTCTTTGGATAGCGAACATCTCAGAAAATATTGCCAGGGTCTCTTTCGCTTTAAATCGATCAAGGTCATGAGATTTCAATCCTGGTCAGCAAGAAGGAAATTTACCAAAAGTAAGAAACACAGAAAGCAATTGGAGAGACCGACACTTCCTGATGGGACGAAATTAATTACTTTTCCGATAGCAAGTACAGCGACTGTGGGAAATAATGATTCGAATGAACAAGAGAGCGGAGGAGGAAATCGTCCTCCTAAGCACTGGATAATGAATCCCTCAGGTAAAAGTTACGTTTGCATTTTGCACGAATATGTTCAACATGCTCTTAAAAAACAACCCACTTACAGATTCAAAGAATTGGAAAACGCTGCAACTCCGTATTCTGCGGTTGTTTGTATCAATGATATGGAGTATGGTTATGGTTTTGGAAGTAGTAAAAAACAAGCAAAAGCCAACGCCGCTCGTAAAACTTTAGAAATTTTAATTCCACAAATGAGGGACAAAATTTCTGGCGATTCCAATGCTGATGGAGTTTCCTCGAATGCAGGCTGGGCAATAAAGGCTGCAAAGGGAGACTCTGATGCTGATCTTTCCTTCTTCGACGAAATATCGATTACCGATCCACGAGTTGCAGAATTTTGCGCCAAGACAACTGAACCTTCACCTCATGCGATTTTGATCACATGTTTGCAGAGAAACTTTGGCCAAGGAGATATGCAGATTGATTACTCAGTGAATACTTTGAAGCATCAAAGAAATGAGTTCACAATGCGAGTTGGGAAGCATGAAGTCACTGTGGTGTGTCGGAATAAAAAGGATGGAAAGCAACGAGCCGCCCAAGAAATTTTGCAGAGATTGCATCCTCATATTCATTCGTGGGGTTCTTTACTCAGGCTTTATGGATCGCGAAGCGTCAAGACTTTTAAGGAGAAGAAACAATTGGAACAGGAAATCACTTTACTTCAAGGAAAAGCCACCGTGAATCAACCAAATCATGCCATTTTAGGAAAATTGAAACAAGAAATGAAAAAATTGTCTGAACTACGACAAGCTATGCAACCGATTGGAAAGTTTGTTTCCTCTGATTTGCCATCTGGTTCAGCAGCCAATTTAAATAATGTTGACTTGTAATGTTTGTCGTAAATTTTAAAAGGACAATACCAGAGCAGAGGTAGGAATTACATTTTCTAATCTTTAGGCTTGTATAATTTTTGATTTTTTAATTTTATGTTTTTCATTACAGGAAAATGTATGCCGGATTTTACACTATTAGAGGACAATAAAGAACAAGCAGAAAAGATGTAAATATTTCGAAATCAATAGTCGGAAAAGTCTCTTAAAATTAAGTTAAAATTAAAAGTCTTTTAAAGAAAGGCTACATGAATTTTGCTAGTTTTTAAATTTTTGTTCAGTGGCTTTGGAGTCGTGACAGTTCAAGAAAAAATATTTTTACTTAATACTTTTTATCTTCAAAGGGTAAAACTAAAGAATTTCGGGAAAACTTTCCCTTCGCGCTCCGTAAGGGAAAATGGAAACAGAAACCATGATTTTATCATTTTAATCTTCAAAATTGTACATATGCATACGTATTATTTGTATATTATATTTTAATTCATTTACTCATTTCGTTAAGGAGACTATTATGAATCAAGTGCGATAATCAAATGTAGATTTATTAATTTTAAAAGTGTAGTGTATTTTTTGAATAAAATTTATTATGAAACTCTGAATAGAAAATATGTTTTTCAGAGAAAGAAGATAAAATATTTTGTTTAAGTTATATTTCAGACCTTATGAAGAAATAAAGATGTTACTTGGTTTTTGGCCTTTGGCCGTGTAAGGTTATATAGAAAATAAATAAAGAAGTCATTATTTTTTCTCCGATAAAATATTTTGTAAACTCTTTGCCAATTTGGTTAATTCCATTAATACTTTTTTTTCCATTTGCTACGATTTTTTGTAAATTTCGCCTCTTTCTTATGTTTTGTTTATAAATCCCGCTAATCTAACTTTTCAACCAATCCAACCTTTTATTACAGATCATATTTTGAAGTGAAGAACAAATTAATCCAAATTTTATGACAGGCATTGATAGCCATGAACATGCAGTGCAACTGTTTTGATATTTTATACGATTTTTGCATCACCTCTATCTTTTCTTTCTCTTTTTTTACCTCAACGCGTTTTGATTAGGATAAAAACGCGATGACTTTTAAGTCGCAAATATATCCTGGTAGCATTGGTTTTTTCTTGATTTGGCTTCAGGTAAGTCTGGTGTCTCTACATTCAAAACACAACCTCTTTAAAAAAAACCAATTTCAATACGATGGGAAAAACACAACATCTTTGAAAAAAATTATTTCATACGATGGGAATTTAGAAAACTTTTTCCTTCTCTAGCTTATCCTTTTTTTAGAATCTTAAGACGTGCTTGACTCTGAACACAATAGAATTACAGGAAATGGATTATTTGGCCAATCATTTGTCACCGGAAGAATGCTTTCAATTATACAATCTGCTTGATCATCGTCATGTAAATAGGGTGAGATTTGATTTTAACCTTTAGAGGGCCGGCAATTTGGGAGGAAAATTGGCCCAAAAGGTATCTTATATCATTGATTGATCATAGACAAAGTCTCGATCAGGGG
>JBAGKK010487382.1:0-36101 GCA_037177015.1 Euceroptres primus
CGTTTTTATCTTTGATGTAATCCAATTGGTTCATACTTCATGTTACTTGAAGAAGGTGTAACTTTCTTATATTTTGTTGAAAAAAAATGTTTAAACAAATGGACATTGTTTAAACAATTATAAGTGGTAAGAATACCAGACATGCCATAATTCTGATGAGTTTGTTAACCAATTTGCAGAAAAACTACATTTTTCTGTCATATTTGTCAAAAGTTATATTTAAGCAATAAAAACTGTTTGAACAATTAAAAATTAAGTAAATCAATCATGTTTATCTTTGATTTAACTTGCTCGATATCACGAAATTTTCGGGTAGCCAAACCTTTTCGAGAACTCGAAATTTTCGGGTACCTAAACGTTTTCGAGAACTCGAACCTGTTCGAGAACCCGAACTTTTCCGAGAACTCGAAACTGTTCAAGAACCCGAAATTTTCGGGTACCCGAACCTCTTCGAGAACCCGGAATTTTTCGAGCTTTTTAAAAATACTCGGCCCGGCCCGAGACTGATCGAGCCCAGCCCAGTTCAACGCGAAGTGTTAAAAGCTCGACTCGGCCCGGTCGAGTATCGGGCTTCGAGCTTTATGCACACCCCTAATCACATGTTATTTTCAATCATTGATTTTTCGATTATGAAGCTGTGAAAGGTTCCAAAATTTTAACCAGAGCTTCAGTGAATTTTAATACAACTGTCATCCAAATATCAAACGATTCTCATTTGTAATTCTATTACCGAGGGTACTCCGTTAATCACTAAAGTTATTTATTTAAAATTAAGTAGGGTAAATTAGTACGATTAGGGATGATTTAAATTTATTATCTATAATGCTGTTTTGGAGTTATAGTTGAAATAGGAGAGGAAATATGTGTTTGCAGTGACCTGTCAAAATGTATTATTTTCGTAAAGTTTGATAATTTATTACAAGCAAAATACACTCCGAAAATTTCAAAACTTGTTTCACAACAAAGATTATTACCAACCTTTTGCACGGAATTCAGCGAAATTGCTCATCAAAATTTATTCCTCCAGATTTTCATCTTTGAAAAACTGAAAATTAACAAACAACACCACTTTCAAACCAGCGTATTTCCGAATATACATTTGTAAAAAAAGTTTTATTCATTCGAATAAATTATTTACACTTTTATCTGTCACTCACAAAAACATCTCGGATGTACTTTGCGTGGTTTTCTTTTAAATCGCGTTTAAAATTTTGTCCCGACCGACCGATTTTGACAGACCTAACCAAAGTAGGTTTGCTTCAGTTTGCTTTACCTACTTTGGTTAAGTCTGTCAAAATCGGTCGGTCGAGACAAAATTTTAAACGCGATTTAAAAGAAAACCAAGCGAAGTGCATCCGCGAAGTTTTTGTAAGTAATAGAAATAATTTATTCGCATAGATAAAACTTTTTTTTTAAATGCATATCCGAAAATATGCGAGTTTGAAAGTGGTGTTTTTTGCTAATTTTTGATAAGCAATTTCACTGAATACCCTGCAAAAGGTTGGTATTAATCTTTGCTTTGAGACAAGTTTTAAAATTTTCGGTAGTGTATTTTGCTTGTAATAAATTATCAAACTTTACGAAAATAACATATTTTGACAGGTCACTTCAAACTCATTTTTCCTTCCCTATTTTAACTATAACTCCAAAATAGCATTATAGATAATAAATTTAAATCATCCATAATCGCACTATTTTTCTCTGCCTAATTTTAAATAAGTAACTTTAATTCATTTTTAATTTATAAACTTTAATTCATTTTAAAAATGTCGTACTATCGCCATTTTTCGCACGTCCACATGTTTTCAAAAATTTTTTCTGGCCTAATGAAAAATAATTTATTACACTTAAAATACACTAATCGAATTTAGAAACATGAGAAATAATTATAGACCAATTAAAAAATTTTTCTGAAATATGACCGCAATCGTTTTCAGATAATCATTCATGGAGTGACCCAATAATTACAATAAAAGAATACCAAATAGATCTGCAAATAATTTTTAAGGAATGAAATGAGCTATTGACCGTTAACCCAAATTATTATTTTCTAAAGCACGCTCCATGGTTTCTCTTTCAAAATTCATTATCAATAACTGTGGATTTAATCATTTATTGATTTAATAAATCAATAAGAAGATTTGATTAATTTTGAGATTGACTATAAGGAGAGAATATCCTTTAAAAACCTCTAAGTCGAAAGCTTTGTATTAAACAATTCAAGTTACTATATGAGTCCGATAAATAATTTCACTTTGCTGATGGCGAACTGAAGTGTCAATAAGTGAATTATTCAATTTAAACTCCCAGGATTTAATAGAAAAGTGAACCCTGGTCACATGCACATTATAATGCCCGATGCAGAGGACCCATTACGTTCTCTACATTCGAAAATATACAGGCTCATATTTAATCGCAGTGACTGAAAAAGTAACTGCAGCAGTAGATATTTAAACACACAAAGGAGGGGTTGCAATAAGGGGATATTGTTTACCCCGTTGTGCCCCAATTATAAAAATTTTCATAAAGTTTCCATTTCTCAAAATAAATAAGATATTTGAGTTTGAGGAATGTCTGAAATTGTTGTCAGATCGAAAACAAGAGCTGAAGTCAGACTTAAAAAACTGGTTTTTCTCATTTTTCTCAGAAATTGTTGATCCTAGAGAAAAATGTGCAAACAAAAAATATTCAAGTTTTTAGGATCTGCAACTTTTGCATAAAGAATTTTCCAAAAAATTAATATTTGTCGAGATAATTGGAAAATTTGAATTGACAAACACGAGCACAAAATCACTATTTTTTCCGTTCAAGTGGACCAAAATAATACACAAACACAAATGAGAACGAAATTGGTTTCGGGCCAAAAAACGGCCTTATTGCAACCCCTTCTTTCAAGCGGATTTAAACTCCCGCACTTGCCCTGGCTACAGACTTCCTAGTAAAGGTGGACGCAAAAGGAGAAAACGAAAATGGTGAATGCACTTTTTAAAATGTGCGATTTTCCCAACACTTTACTACAATTCGGCAATTCGCCCGTGGTTTCGAATTGTTTCGTTTTAGCATCCCACTACTTCGACCGAAGCTTTCAAAATACATTCGACACAGTTCGAGCAAAGTACCAAACTGCAGTGGCTCAACCCGATTTCGAGCGATTTAAATAGTTGGAAAATATCCGATAATTACAGTACCTTTCCTATTCCTATGTTTAATGGGTTTCGATCGTTTCTGTTGTTCCAGTGGCTTCTGAAAAAAAAACAAGAGAAAAAATACATCAGTATATGAAAATAATTACTTCGATATACTGAAACAAAATATAATCGACGGAAAGAGAAGAAAGGACCTGTATGAAATTAATTTGAATTTTTTGAAATGAAGCGTTCATCTAAATACTGTGCTCTGTTTTTCGACTAACTGATTATTTGAAAAGTAGCTTTTCATGTGTTGTATCATTTAAAATACACATTAAGTACAATTGAAATTACACATTAAAACACAATAGTAAAAGCTCTCCAGAACGAAATACAATTACATTGAAAGTATACGAAATTAATCATGTACTAATTAACAGGCTTAAAATTTCCCATTATTCATAATTTGCGTCTGTAAATCTGCAATAAATAATAAAGAGGTTAATGTAAACGAATGACAATCACTTTCGACTCTGGGGCAAAATCATGTTATTTCTGCTAATGAACAAATGCTGTTTTAATGAGACGAAAATTTAACACAAATAATGCAAATTCACTGTGATGAGTTTTAATGCAATTAAAATCATGACATAAATCGAAAACTTCCATAAAATCAAAATTGTTCAGTAGCATTTACAAACTATGTTTATATTACTATTTTATTAATAATGAATGAAATGACAAAAGAAAACTGTGCACTTCGATTTCTTAGAATATTAATTTAAAATTCACATCTCGTTTCAATTTTCCGCTTTTTCCGACTCTTTGATTTTTCACATATGAATATATGCATATCTACTTGAATTTACATGAGCGTCGCTGGTTCATAAAATACATGTAGAAATACACGTGAACTTGAAATTTTTTGTACTTTATGCCCATGGGATCTTACAGATGGAACGCGCCATTTTTCCAGCTCAATGACGAAACAGTTTTCGACAATCCAATACGGCTGTTGAGAGAATTGGAGCTGGGATTACAAGGTTTCAATTAAATTTCACTACAACCGATCTCCTGATTCACAATTGATGTTGGTGCGCCTTTTTTTCTTTTTCTGTTTGCTTGACAATAAATAATTATCAATATTGACTATAGAAGTGATCCGTCTGTATAGAACCTCAATTCAGACCTTTTAATTTTAAGCCAATATTATAAAGAATACAATAAATAAAGTGATCACGAATTGTTTGATATATTAAGCTAATTTTGTGCATTTTATTGAAGTAAGTGCTGTATCGCAATGATTGGTTGAGTCATGTCACGAGCTTACGGGTTTATTTTCGAAGTTAGAAAATTGTTGATTTTAACTTTCGCTATCGCTTCAAAATTCAGTATGCGAGAGAATGTGCATCGTGACGGATTGTTTATAAGTTTTTATGAAAGTATTTATTGAAGTGTTGTTAGATTAAAAGTGTGAACCAATGCAGAAAGAAAGTCTTTAAACTGTATAAGTGTTTAATTAATTAATAAACTTCGAGGAATTCTTGGAACTTTTTTTCTTTTGTGAGTTTCATCTTGAAATACGGGCTTCCTAACCAAATGGACGTTAATTCTACACCCCCCAGAAGTTATATCTGACTACGAAGCCGAACCCTCGTCAGAGACAATGTCCAAATAATTAGAAAGATTTGATCCTTAGCTAATCCTTGTTCTCTTTCTGACAAAGAATTACCTAATGTAATTCTGTGTGATAATCGAATATTATCTAATCAATAAAGAATGAAAATAAAACATAAAGATAAAGAATCAGAACATAAGAATAAAGGCGATTTTGGAAAAAGACTAAGAAGATTGAACTGTTCCAAGCCAACTTTAACCAAAGCAGGGGAATTCTTTCATTTCTTATTGCCCTGCACATCTGCAGAATACGTAATGTATTCCTCGTCTAAGAAGCTGATAAAGAAGCATTTTTTTGTTTCCGAATAAGGAAAAATTTCTCTGTAACTTGAATCTCTCCAAGTGGGCTTAATCCAAATTGAAAAATAATATCGCAAGTACCTCCCCTTTCTCTGGGGAGTATATCGAAGAAAGAGCGTAGCAGGAGTATTATAGTGAAATTTAAATATTCAGAATGGAAAGCTACAGGATGGATGAGGGTGGCAAAAAAAGAGTTTGGTGCTTTTAGCGGCGATAAGGGACAATTTTCTTTTTCTTTTTTTTTCTCTTATTTAACACCGACGATTTAGCGTCTTTTCTTTGCTCAAAAGTTTCATTAATTTTGCATTAACTATCTTATCGCCCGAGGATTTAAGCTCGGCGATTAACATACACTATCCACTCAAACTCCTCGCACTAATATCATAATGGTTATGCCAAGAGTTCTCCCTACTTCGAGTTTCGACTGCAACAGCAAACGACGTCAAAGAGAACTTCTCTCTTTTACTTATATCAAAGTTACAACTCCGTTCTCGCTTTTGCAATTAAAAGGTTATTGCTGGAACTTGAAACTTAGATCTAAATATTCGAAATATTAAAAGTAACTAAATCAGCCCTTCACGTCAAACGAAAATGTGAAACCATAAGCATAAAATATTTTTTAAATTAATTAATTTCCTTCTTACTTTTTTAGTCAAATTTCTTTTATAACAAAGTAAACTGTCACAGAAAATAACCTCGATCATAAAGCAGTGGCTTTATTATTTTTGTTCTGGAAGTAAGGATCGTGCCTTGAAATTTGCGTTGTGAAATTTTCAACAAAAATAAACTAATAAATGCGATACGTTAGAACGTTAAAAGGGAGTATAATACTCATTTGTTAAAGAAAATGAATTTAAAGGGCAATTAAAAATCTATGCTTCTTAATTAATTGCTATAAAAATGTACTTCTACAAATTTGCAAAATTAGAATTCATCAAATTTAAGATTTAGAGATTGTAATTGAGAAACTTGGAGATTTAAATGTGACATAAAGTCTTGATATTTATAAGGTGGCCAGAGATGATTTAGTGAAAATCTTCCGAACAATTTACCGAAAAAGAAAGAGCACGAGGGTCGTAATTTGCCAATGAGAAGTCCAGAAAGTTCTCGCATGAGTGAGTACCACTTTTCACCTCGCGGTGGATTTCGTGGCTGTTACTTCTTAGGGCTTTGCAGTAAAAGCAGTAATGTCGGCTTACGCTCACTCCGTTATCCAGAACGAGAAAAGGGAGTAGCTGTTATCTTTAAGACACTATGAGTAGGGTAAAGGAAAACGAAACAAAATTAAGAGAGCTTTGAAGATAAACTGCAAGGTCCCTTGGGCACACATAGATTGCTTCATTTCATGGGCATCTTTTGCAAGCTTAATAATATTTTAATGGACCATTGATCTTTTAACAAATTTTTTCAATTACAAACAATACTACTGTATAAATAGTATGATTGCGTTAAAGCATTGACAAGGTTTTAAATATTTATACTTGTATAATTTTATACACAATTGATGCAAAAATATGAACAATTATTGTTATCAATACTGTTACCAATAATTAACAAAAATATAACTTTCGAAATTATTTGTAACATCTTTTTACAGATAATCTAATGAAAGACTCAAAAATATAGTACATAATTAATTTTATACCAATTATAATATTTCTTTATCATTCAAATTTCTAAACATTGATATTCCCTGTTGATGATTGCAGAATCATTTCCCGACTTTCAAAAAAATATGTCTTCAATATAAACTCAACCAAAACATTAACAAAAAGTTAACTTGACCTTAAAGTTTGTCAATAAAGACGCAAACAAGCGGAACATTTGTAATTCAAATCTCATTATGAAAAAAAGAAAAAAATGTATTACATTCATCTTAACCAGCTGTCAAATTAGATTAGGTTTAAAAATGTATAAAATAATTACTAAAAAAAACCCCGCACCCGACGGGTCGGGTTGTCGGATTAACCCGACAACCCGATAATCCGACCCTACCCGAATCATTTTGCACATCACTAAAAATAACAAATTAAATAGTTCGAATTACCGAAAATCAGTTTCCAACATGAATAATCTTCAGTTTGTTTAAGGGATCATCCCACTTTAGACGCCCGAAAAAGGTTATTTTTGCGTATTTTTCAAGATTTTTATTATATACATTGATGTACTTCTTTTTAGGCTCCATTGATACAACTTTAAAATGTGTGAGAATTTTTTTTTATATAAAAATGAATAATTCTAGTTCGGATAATGGCTAAACTCGTACTGAGTCTAAATTTTTAGTCTAAATTTGGTTTTTGTGTTTTATGTAATCCTTTACAAAAAAAAAACCATCAACGCCGCAGACACACCTATTATTCGAGATACTATGTTCGCCTCACTTTTTTGTATTAAAAAACTATGTAAAATCAATCAAGAAAATTTTTTACACATTTTAGGAGTCTATTAATGGAGCCCAAAAAGAATTACATCTATCTATCTATCTCTATATATATATATATATATTTTCGAAATTTTGAAGCTATTTCTATTATATATATAATAGAAATAGCTTGAAAAATTCGAAAAAATAGACTTTTTTCGGGCGTCTAAAGTGGGATGATCTCTTAAGTTATTATCTTTTTATCGAAGAGAACAGTTTAACATATTCTGATCATCCCTACTAAATGTAGATTTATTCATTATGTATGCTATTTAACGCCTTGCATGTACTAGCATTAAGCGACATCTTTGTAAGTTATCTCTTATATGGGACATTATTTCTCAACTGCCCCAAACTTAAAAGTCATGTTCTTTGATTGTCTTCAAATTCTAGGAATATGATCGCCTATTCAATAGTACTTAATCCACAAATTTATAGACCAGGATTACCACCCCTCCCTAAGTGGTGGGAGGTTGAATTTTCCACCCCAACGCTTGTACGGGTAGCTTCAAAAGCCTATAACTTAGTTTCTAATTACGCGATTTAAATTTTTTATGAGGGTTTTGGAAACTGCTTTTTATATACTTTCATCCTATATTATTATTTATAACTAAAAAAAGATTAGTAATTTTTAAATAAATTAATTGTTTATTTAAATTTTTCGCAATTTAGGGTTCTTCGATTCTTTTTTAGTCGCAAAATAAAGCTTGACGTTTTTACTATAAAGAACTAAAAACATGAAAATGGAGAAATTAATTTTTAATAAGATACAGGGCCGAATGTAAAGGGAGTCCTGGCGCTCACACTCGGGCGTCACGCTCCAGCATACCGCAAAACAGTTTTCAAGTATATTAATTATTTATTTTTGTTAATTATTCACGTATACTTAGAATTGTCTTAGGTCATTAAAAACCCTATTAAGAAATGTTTACTTGTGAGTTTAAAGTAGTTTATTCTTTTTAAAATTTGTTATAAAAAAGTGGTTACTTCAAAATTAAAAGTAGTTTTCTTAAAATCAATGATTTTTTTACTGTTGCAATTTGTATTCAGACAATAATTATTAATTTCTTATACGGATTTAAAAATAAATACATAATTTAACCATTGCCTTACGTATAAGCTGTGTTTATTTAAATAAATATATTACTAAGGTATTAGAAATTAACGCCTGTTATTAGCCTAGGTACTATCAAGTCATAGTTTCCAGAGTCTACCACGTGAAGTTTACAGTGCGAATTGGGGTGCTTGATTTTTGTGAGTCCCCTTGCCTCTCACAATTTGAGGTGCTTGATTTTTGTGAGTCCCCTTGCCTCTCACAATTCAAGGTGCTTGATTTTTGTGAGTCCCCTTGCCTCTCACTTTACAACCTATTTAGGCTGTTCACCTCTTCTTCGCATCGGCTTTCAACTGTTTCACATTTTCTGTACTCTTCCTAATTCTAGGATTACGTGTTAGATTAGGGGGCGCAACATTTTCCAGGACGCTTTTCTTTCCTTTTGGAGTACTCTTCTTTTTTCGAGTACGTATAGGCTTAGGAAAGACATCGCTTTCCTCCTCATAGGACAATCGTTTTAGATCCAGTCCCTTTTTATTAGGAGTAAATGAATGATACTTGAGTATACCGGGTATCGTTACAGCCTTACTGAATCGATCTGCCAATTCTATTGTCATTAGTGCATGCTCTTCTTTGCTACTGAAAAGGACAACAGTTTTCTTCAAATTTCCTTTGGCCCATTCATACAACTCTCTAACTGTGAGGACCTGATTATCATCTGAATGTTGCAAACTGGCTCTTGCTGCAAGTCGCTTTAGATTTCTTCCGATTCCATCACATGGTCCTTTTCCGTGTGTAGTTGGATGGAAAGTCCAATCTGCCGGAATACCAAAATCTTTTTCATGGCACAGAAGGTTTGCGAAGTTGTACTTGTTTTTAAAATGTTGAGGTGCTCCATCTGACACATAATGAAGCTTCTCAGGATTGAAACGTTTCTTAAGGTAGTCAACAATCAGTTGTTGGTACAGATGTACAGCAACCGTTTCATGGTGTAAGTTGTCTGAAATAATGGCAATGCTAACATGCTTTAATTCGTTTCTCTCTTTAAAGTAGATAACTACTGTGAATATGGACGTCTGATCATTATTCCAGTGAGAAGATTGGATAGCATTTTGGAACAAAGAAGCATAGTTTTTCGTGAAATCGAACATAATCAAAAAATGTGCAACTAATAATGTGGCTTTGAGGTTTTTGATAAATGATGCCTGCTGCTTTGCATAAAATTCATGAGATTTTAAATTCAACAATTTTTCACAGAGTTGTTCAAGAAAGATGTCGGTTTTAGCTACCTCAGTTATTAGATTGCTTCTATCTTTTTGTTGCCAAACTTGATATCCCAATTCACTGAAGCAGCTCTCATCTAAAATTGCAGTCAAATGTTCTTTCAGGGCTTCAATGTCAGGGCAATTTTCGCATTCATTGAAATGACAAATAGGAGTTGGGTTACTGCACATTATTTACCTTCAAACAATCATTATAGTCAGTCAATTCTAAATTGGAGTTTACAGTTAAATGCTGAATATCAATTGCATCAAGCATTAGATGCACATTTTCATGATAAATGCACACACAAACCATGTGCGTACCACTCCCTCCCGCCAAAACACAATGTAGTGGTCTGAGTTGCGCAAACTTTGGAAATCCGATTTTAGTATTTTCGCTTTCCTCTTTAAAACGATCGTACAGCTCGCACAAGTTTCCGAGAATGAGTCGTTTCTGAACATGTTCGCGAGTTCCATCTTTTTTCTTTATCGATACAAAATCCTTCTTTCCAGGCATCAATCGGCTGATTTCATCATCTTCATAGAAATTAGTCACTTTCGCTTCAATTTCTGGTGCCAGTCGTCCTCCAAGTTTGCGATTAGGTAAACTTAATATTCCGTGCTGCTCAACTATTTTCTGAGCTTTTCGAACTTGACGTTCAGTTGCATCGAATTCATCCATTACCTTTCTACGACTCCAAGACTTAGGGGCAAGAGTGAGTAATACTATCTTTTCGTCAGCATCAGTAGTTTCCTTGAATTTATCTTTTATTTGTTGAAGTACTTCAAGGACCGCTGCGTGATTAGGATATTTACAATTCATACTATCTTTACCTTGTTTTCTAACTAATAGAAAATCAGGATCATCTTTTATTAATTCTTCGCCTGCAATATAATCATCAACTTCATCGCCACACGAATCTTCTTCCACACCCACAGTATTTTTCTCCATACTGGATTCATTTTTAGGCACCTGTGAAAAAACTTTATTAAATTCCGTTCTGCATAAAAAGCATATCCTTGCATTTTTCGTTAATTGAGGAAATTTTGATCTTTGATTTACCGTCAAACGTCTTAAGCTGCGTCCAGTACAAAACTCATTTTTGCGAAAAGGGTTTGCACAGCAATTTACCCAATTTATTTTTGTTGCCATTATTATATAGAAAAAAATATATTATTTTTATTTAATAAATAAATCTGTATAAATCCTGTAAATAATTAAATACTAGGAAACATATTCTTTTTCGATGTTTAGCTATAAGTAATTTCAATCCAATTAACAACAAATAAATTTTAAATATATATAATTTAGCAAAAATGATTGTAATTAATCTTGAAATTAATGTAAATTTTCAGGTGGGATCGAAGGCCAAAGAAAAGTAGTAGTTTTGGATTCACTATTAGAACTTCAAGATGAATAAAAATTAACTACCCTGTATATCAGTAACGAATTAAATGCAATGATAATTGCAGTGAGGACAAAGATTTTATGGATTCATATGTAACTTGCTTATTTTTTATAAAAAAATGTTTGGTGTACTTTTTAGGCATATGACACAATTGCACGTAGTATGGAGTTTTGCAATGCTTATGTTAGCATCATTTCCTCATGTGCAGTTAAGCTTTCCAAAATGCAAAATACAAAAACCAAATATACGTAAATAACAAAGAAGTAAATAATTAAAGGAAAAAAATCAGGTCATAAATTTTGTTTCATCCTATTTTTTAGGATAATATTCACCGCGAATTGGTCGATATCTGTGGTGCAGAAAGTGATAAAAATACTTCTATCACGGTCGAAGACTTACAGAGAATGGATTATATTTGCCCCAGAGCTTGTGCGCCAAACGAAAGAGGACCTTCAAATTTGTGCGCCAACCTTCAAATAGCTTTGATTATCAATTTGACTTTGAAAAAAAAACTGAGTGAATTTGGGAATAGTAGTGAATTTTACTTTTGTTTTCAGGAGAACATGTGTTACCAAAAGATACATCATTCTCCCTGCCAATATTAAAGCTCCATCGTGACGAACAATATTGGAGTGACCCGCTAAAGTTTGATCCAGATAGATTTCTACCTGAAGAAATTGCAAAACGAAATCCTTACTCTTATCTACTCTTCAGTAATTGACCAAGAAACTGTTTAGGTTAAGATAATAATGGACAAAAATAATAACCTTATAGTACGTAATATTTTTAAGAAACAGAACAATATTAAGTTATTTTTGTCATTTCAAGTATGGTTTTTGCCATGATGAAAATGAAAACAGTTTTGGCGACAATTCTTCGAGACTATGTTATAAAAAAAACATATTGAACCAATCAAGAATAACAAATTAAAAATAGATGTCTTGGCTGCACCATTTGAGCCGATAAGGATTAAAATTGAAAAGTGGGTGAAAACTGAGTCTCGCATTTAAATTACTCTGGCTGATCGTTCTTTAATACCATTTCACATTAAAAACACTGCTTAAAAAACTTCATAAATCCAAAAAACAACCATTTATAGTAATTTAACAATTTAAATGTAATCATAAAAATAATACTAATTTTTTTTCTTAAGATTGGATGTTCATAAAATATGATATTTTCAATAATATACGTTATATATTGACTGAGGAACTTATATTCTAAATATCTTCAGATGATTCTAATTCCTCTGATGAGCATAAAAAAAGGTTTTATTGAAATGCGGTATAAACATTTTAAAAACATTTAATTAATCAATGTCTTTTCTTAAAGAATTATCTTTGGGTAAAGCTTAAAAATTGTAATTCGTAAAGATTTTAATTAATGACTCTAAACTTTATACCCTATCGATTAATGACTCTGCATACTGCGATATGAATATCGCTCATTAAGCTCATGAGGAATGACTGGATTACAATTTTAACAAGCTCACAATCACACATAAACGAGACAGTAAATTAATTGGAAAGTTCGTCGGAGAAAATTTCAGCAGCTAATATTCTATACAGTGTTGGGATGTGAAAAAATTTTATCGAATTCTCAACATCAGCTTCACTCAGAAGTACGAAGTTGAATTTGAGTATTTAGTTTTCGAAAAATATTTAATATTGCTTCAAGTTTTCTGGTGCAATCTGATTAAACCGCGATTTAAACCTAATGAATAATTCTTAATAGCTAAACTTCTTTTATTTGAAAAATACATACTGCAAAGTCCGATGCAAAGGAATCGAGGACATCTAATAAGCGACAGAATGAATCTTTTACCTCCACAGTGTATCTCGTATAAAAAATATATACTACCCTCGATACTACCGACAAAAATTATGAAACCATTTATGCAGACAAGTAGGACCTAACGAAATAATTTCGTTTATTTGGTATTAATCAGAAGAAGAATTTTGTATTTATTAATTTAGAATAGTTATGATATACTAATAAATTTGATGAAGATTTGAAGAATATTGTAATAGTTTGTAAATTGTGTATTCTCTCCATGCCCTGATAAGTTTTAATAATTGAATATCTTAAATTTATTTCGTAAACTTCAGAGATTTTAATGTAAGGTAATTAAAATTAACGAATTATCGTTAATTTATCCCAGGAAAAAACTATTCCCAATAAACATATTTACCAAATATAGGTACGTTTTCACCGAAGAAACTGAATTGAAAATGAAGCCCTTCACTTTTTAAATATTGTAGCACAAACGAGCACAAATAGAAAAACTTCTCTTCCATTTCCAGCAGGCGAGTAAAGAAGTGATTTACATTGTTCCGTTTTCCGGATTCGGACCGCAGCAAATACACTCCCCAGAATATTCTCTCTGGAAGGCTTGCAACCCGTTGTTCGGTGGTGCGATAAGGCCGAGTTGAGTTTCTTGTAAGACGGTAATCAACGGTGAGCAACAAAACACATGACTCTGTTCTTATAGAAGAATGTTGAGGAGATTATTGAGCGAGAAAACTTATTGGCTTGTGAGAAAGGCTTGCTTTGACCTTTTTATGAACGAAATGATCGAATTTACACGACACATAACGATGTTCAGCCGTTCGTTTTAATCCCGCTGTGCTGACTGCAGGTCTTAACTATTTCATACGATCCTTTAAAAGCTTTGGCACAATGCCACTCGCTGGGCACAAGCTTTAAAACGTATAATAAAATTCTTAAAGCGAAATCTTTCTCTCTTGCATCATCTTCTGTATCAGAAGAGAGCAAAAGAGAGGGGAAGAAGTTCTTTGTGTAAAAAGCGTCTTAGAGCGAACAGCTCGAACGACATTTTATGGAATCTTGTAATTGATTTTTCGATAAAATTACTGAATGTGAAGAAAAATTGAACATAGGGGTTAGAGAAAGTTAAAATTTGATTTTATTGAAGTACCGAAAGCATTTACAGGGTAAACACAGTCGGAACTACGTGGCTGAAACCCGTGTTTGAAGATATAACACTTGCACAGTGGATTTTTATTTTATTTCATAGTTGGAAGTATTTTACTTTATTGATGTCTTGATGTTCCTTTACTAACATAATAACGTTCAATTTTTAAAATCTTTTCATAACATGCTTCACAATAAAAGTTTAAGTTGCAAATTTATTAATGTGCCATCTTTACAATTATATTTAAAAGCCTACGCAACCATCTAAATTCATCTTCTTTAAAGAAAGGAAGAGAAAAAACTAGCATTAATTTTTAATATACTAAAAGGAAAATGTCCATTTAAAATAGTTCCCTTCTTCTTTAAACTGAAAAACCTAGTTAAAAAACTAAGTTTTTCAGGGGGCTGTTCAGCATACAGCCTCTTCTTTCTTGCCTAACTCCGAAACAAAAGGATAGCTTTTCCTACTGAACATCTGATAATAATATTAATATAATCCAGGATAAAATATCGCACGCGCCCCAAAACTATTTTACCCTGGTCCTACCCAAATTTAAACCTATAAACATTCACACCAACACACTCACTCCACGGTTTTCACACATTCTGTCCAGGTGCAAAAATCCTACACTAGGGATTACGTCCCGGGACTTATCCGTCACCCAGGACGTGGTTATTTTTTAAATACCTTTTAAACCACTCAAACCTGACTTGCTGTTCAACAAGCCCTTTATACTCATCAATATACGTAACATTGCGCTGAAAACATCCTATAATGCTAAGATTAGTATAAAAGTTGCAAAATTGATCAGAAGTTTAAAAGATATCTTTATTAAAAAGCGAGGGGTTAATCATTTACAATTATATTTCGATCCTTGTTTTCGTGATTAAATTTAGTACACCGTGAATTCGGTGACTTTGCCACGAACTTTTTCAGAGAGACAAAAACGAATCGACTGCATATTCAGTCACCTTCTCGATGACATTTTCCTCATTTTGTTTTTTCGTGTTGGCTTAACCACACGCAAAAAATCAGAGAGACTTATTTAATAGTTGTTATTGGTATTTATTAAAATAAAATGATTTGAAAATAACGCCTTATAAAAAAATCTTAGGTAAAACATCCGAATTTTCCGCGCCCGCCTACAAAGAAACAATAAAACATAAATCAGCAGATAAAAAAATCGAATCACAAATGGATTTTGTGAACAAAAATGTAACGAAAAAACTTACCTCTGTGTGAATCAGGCAAACGAGGTCACAAACCTCTCTTCGCTCGCGTTTCGGATCAACTCGCAAACGTGAAAATCGAATCAAACAGCCGGAAGTTTATCCAAGTACTTAGAAAGAAGGCAAAAAATTACAACCGATCCTTTTATTTTAGAATGTATAAAAGGCTATAAATTAACATTTGATTACCTTGTTACACAAAAATTTGTACCTGAAGAGCCAATATATTCTGCCGATGAAAAACAATTTCTAATTCTGTCAGTGAATTGCTTGTTTCTGGAGCAATAGAACGTTGTAACTTTGAAGAAGGTCAATTTATTTCTACATATTTTTTTAGGAAAAAACCAGACGGTTCAAATCGTTTTATTTTTAACCTCACAGAATTAAATAAATTTATAAACACCGACCACTTTAAAATGTTTAATATTTAAAAATGTTTAAAATGTAAAATATTCGAAATGCATATAGAATTCTACATAAAGGCGACTTTATGTGTACTGTTGATTTAAAAAATGCTTTTTTCTTCGTAAAAATAGCTATGAAAAGTAGAAAATACTTACGTTTTGTTTTTGATGAAATTTTATATCAATTTACATTATTAGCTTTTCGATTTTGTTTAAGTCCTTATATTTTTACAAAAATATGAAAACCAGTTATAGCTTTGTTACTTTCTAAAGATTACAGATCCAATGTTTATATGGACAATTTTCTATTTTATGGTTTTTCTTTTGAAGAGTGTTCAAAAACTTTAAATGAATCTATAAATTTATTAGTATATTTAGGCTTTATAATAAACATTGGAGAAAGTAGTTTAACCCCATCTAAAAGATGTAAAATTCTTGGTTTTATCTTAGATTCAGAACGTTTTTCTTTAGAACCAACAAACCAGAAAGGAAAAAAAATTTAGAAAAAATAAATTTATTTAAAGTAAATAAATCCTATAAAATAAGAGAATATGCTCAATTATTAGGATTACTTATTTCTTATGCGTCAGGAATTGAATATGGAATGTTGTATACGAAAAATCTTGAAATGGATAAGTCAAAAGCATTGTAACATAAACAAGGAAACTTCGAAAAGAAAATAGTGATATCTAATAAATCTATTGAAGATTTAAATTGGTGGAAATTTACCTTCTTCTTTTTGTTTAATAAGACAATATAACTTTAAAATGGAAATATCTACAGACGCTTCACTTTCAGGGTGGGGTGCGTCTTGTAACTATGAAAACATTCGAGGTTTTTGGAGTTCTGAGGAAAAATAATATACTATAAATTATTTAGAATTACTTAGAATTGATAATACAGCCGCAATATCGTGCATTAACAAAATGGGTGGTTTACGACACATTAAATACCATGAATTAACCAAACTTATATGGAATTGGGCAGAAAAAAGACATCTGTGGTTCTTTGCTTCTTACATTTCAAGTAGTGAAAACCGTCAAGCTGATTTTCAATCTAAAATAACAAATATTGATACAGAGTGGGAGTTAGCAAGTTATGCTTACAAAAAGATTGAAAAAAGCTTTGGTTTTCCTGAAATAGATTCATATGCGTCGCGTATAAATTCAAAATGCAAAATTTATTGTTCTTGGTCTAAAGATCCAAATGCCACTGCAATCGATGCTTTTACAATACCTTCGAGTATTTTAAACTTTTATGCGTTTCCACCTATTTCCGTAATTAGCAAAGTATTGCAAAAAATTGTAAACGAGAGAGCTACAGGAATTGTTATAGTACCATACTGGACTACACAACCTTGGTTTCCCATATTTAGAAATTTACTTGTACAAAAACCATTAATTTTTAAAGCAAATAAAAAATTACTTTTATCTCCTTGTAAATCTCTCGTACACCCATTGGCCGACCGTCTTGTCCTACTGGCCGGAAAATTATTAATTATTATCCATTTGAAAATGGATTATCATACGAGTCCCTAAATTCTGCAAAAGCGGCTATTTTATTTATTTCGGATTACAATCTTTCAGATAATCCGTTGCTTTCAAAATTTTTTAGAGGCATTTACAAAATTCGACCATCTAGACCAAAATATCAAAGAACTTGGGATACTAATATTGTTTTAAATTATATAGCTCTGTGGTTTCCTTTAAAAAAATTATCGTTTGAAAAAAACACCAAAAAATTAGTTATCTTGATGGCTCTTAGGCACACCATGTGCAAACTCTTGCGTCTATTAAAATTCAAAACATACGTTTTTTAGAATGAAAAATCGAAATTGAAATACCCGATATAATTTAAACATCAGCACCTGGTAAATACCAACCTCTTCTCGTGCTACCATATTTTAAAGAAAAGCCAGAATTGTGCGTAGCGTCAACATTAATGTATTATTTAGAAAAAACAAAATCAATAAGATGTAACGAAAAGAAATTGTTTTTATCCTAAAAAGCCGTATAAATCAGAAACTTCTCAAACTATAAGTAAATGGATTAAAAAAGTATTAACTGATAGTGGTGTTGACGTAACAATATTTTCGAGTCACTCTACGCGACATGCCGTAACATCAAAAGCCTATTCGAAAGGCATTGATATAAACATTATAAAAAATACTACTGGATGGTCTCAAAAATCAGCTGTTTTTGCATAATTTTATAACAAACTGATATCTCAGAATAACGATAGCTTTGCGTTTTCTTTGCTGACGTAAGTCAGTAAATTTAAATTTAATTGTTTAATCATAATTGTTCATGTGTTCATGTTACGAAATAAAATTTTTTTTAAATGTATAGTCGATTCGTTTTTGTCTCTTTGAAAAAGTTCGTGGTAAAGTCACCGAATTTACGGTGTACTACATTTAATCACTCAAACAAGGATCTCATATAATTTCGATCGAACTTTACTTAAGGTAAGTTCGTTTGATCGTAAATTTTGATGTACATCTGAATTCAGGGAATTTTGAAACAAGAGAAACTGAAATCAGGGTTACCAGAAATGTGAGTTCATTTCATCAGGCAATGCAACAGACCACAGACGAAATGCTAATATTTAAAGGAAAATTGAAAACCACTTATAAAGAAGGAAATTCAAGTTAATTCAAGAGAATTCGGAAATTGATGTACATCACCTGAAATTAGAAGTAGTTCACCCATCGCTAGAAATACTATTATTCATTTGAAATATAAATTTTACTTTTCTTTTCCTGGTCCATTATTCAAATCATTAAAATTAAAATCAAATATTTGTATAGATTAGAATTTGATTGATTTTCTAATTAAGCTTTTGTAATATAAGGTTAAATTAACATCTAAATTATTAATTTTTTTGAAATAAACAATAACAAAAAGAGCCAATAAAAGCCAAATACCTACGCTAAGAAATGGTCTTCCACTCACTGGAATGAATCAAAATTTATCCAGTGGTCACTTTGCGATTTGACGCATGAAAGCAAAAAATTACAACCTGCCTCCGTGTCGATTTGGACTATTCATTCCACGACATGATGAAGTTAGGAGGGACTTAAAAATTGATGAATTCTCGAAATTAATGGAAATGGAAATAATGGAATAATTAAGAACTATAAGTTACCACACTCTCTAGTAGGATCTTATTATTTTACGGGTAAACTTTACATAAATTTGGATAACTTTTTACTTATTTGTAAGGAAATTACGTCCATCTAGTACGGGTAAACTTTACCAAACTTTTGGCAAAATGCGGAGGGCAGTCCGCTCGAATCGATCGGCACAAGCGCGCCAAAGTGGTGCCGAACATTCCTAAACAGTTTGATGAAAACGACCCAATTTTTTTAGCATTTAATGCCTAACTACTTGACATTTCATACTATAGAATTTTATAAGACTGTGCAACTGTTTGACATACAAATTTAAAAAACAGTTTTCAAGCTTATTGTAAAAATTTCAAAACTGTTATTATAGCAAAACCTTCCGTAATTAAGGCAAAATTCGCCATAACGGTCAGATACTGAGCACTGCCAAAAAGTTGGGTGAAATTTCTCCGTGTACTACACATATAGAACACATTCTCACGTAAATTTACGTCGTAAAAACTGACTAGCATGCAGCCTTAGCTTCGAGAATACTTTGTATTACGCATGCGCTGGAAACATTCACCGTCCTTGGTCTCACGTAGAGCCCCAGACACTTCGCGTATCGTGATGCTTGCCTCATGTTGTATAGTAATTTGCGGACGTTCAATAATGTATAACGGTTGATACAACACATTATCGTACTTTTTACCAAAAAGTGTTAGTAATTATTGCCACCAATGATGTAAAAGTAGCAAATAAGAGATAATATTCGGGTTGTCTTTCGAATGCGGCTTTACGAGTGATTTTGACGAAAACGATGCAGTAAAGCAAGCTGAGAAAGACGGCCATTGCTTTTACCGCTGCTACCCCTACCCACTTGGGTCAATGACGTCACGCTAAAGGCTAAAGTAAGAATAGGTACTTCTTATTTTTAAAAAGTACTAACCAATTTTAACATAAGTACATTGCACGCAATAAAAATAATAAGGTATTCTTAAGAATCAAACGCAGCAATTTTCAGGTTATGGATGATCTCTATGCACTATTCGTATTTTAAGATCACCAACTTTACCGACCTATTTATTCACCTGAAGAATGTAATATTTAATTATTTACTATCGAAGTTTTTATTTAAAAAAAATGAATGCAGTTTTCTGTTAGTAAGAATGTAATTTACTAATGAAAAAAGTGACGAATTATATGCTTTATCCTACGTTTTATTTTTATAAATAAGATAATAAAAGTACAAATCATTAAAAAATCAAGTTAAAATCTAGTTTTCGTTTGATGTTTACATCGTATTAAAATTATGTATCAATCAGTTTAAAAATTACATGAAATTTTCAGGAAGGAAGCCCTCTTTCAGGAGAAAAGGCCCCTGTTCAAGGGTATTTATCTGTATATTGGTGTAAGTCGGGTAGAATTTGCGCGGTCAATTGTGGCACTTTTTCATTGAAAACAAAGTAAAATTAGTTAAAATCATTAGCCAGTAGGTAATTCTTTTCCAACAAGTCACAATTAGTTAAGTTTAATAAATGAAAAACAATATTTAAAAAGTTGAAATATATAAAATACTAATAACCTTTTAAAAGGTTCTTCTATGATGAAAAAATATATATTTCTAAAAAACTACGAATTATAAATATTTTTATTACTTTATGAGTATAAAATTGTACAATGCATTAAAATATTCAATGAAAATAGCAACTTTCTGTTGTGAAACTTATAGAAAGTAACAAATAATTATAAACTTCTACATAATAAAACTTCTGCTTTCAGTTTAAAAGTCCATAAAAACAAGCTGAATGGCTGAATTCGATGTAAGTATTATATTAAAGTTACTTAACAAATATAGGAAGTATTTACCAAATATTTCTCAATATGTACTTTTCTAGAATTTTTTTCTTTGTAATCCTAACGCCTTCCACTTTGTGAAATTTTCAGATTTTCCAGTTAATTCCAGAGGCAAGAATAATGGATCCATTAAACATAAAATCGGAAATAAAAGATGAATCCGAATTGGGCGAATCTGACCCAATAGATCTAAATAATGTGAGCAGTATATCTGAAGTTAGTAATTCTAACGGAGAAGCATCGAATGCGAAGAAAATACGAATTATTGATCCTGTAGTATGTTCAATTATTTTTATATTTTCATTCAGGTACTTCTATCAAATTCTTTTTATTTACATTAATTCATATCTTCCTGCAGATTTTTTTATCCAGCGCATCATCCTCATCTTCAAGGATGACTCCAAGTAACGAAAAGGGCAATAAATCTTGCGATTATTCAGATTATTACATGAGATTTCCAAACCTGGATTCTTCCACGCACACAGATTCAGTAACATTAAATTTCTTATACATAATGAATAAAACTACCAACCTAGGTGTGCAAGTTAATACATCAAGCTAATTTTCCAGGAATTGGAAATGCTCCTTAGAAGAGGAGGTGATGGTAAAATAATTAAAAGATCATACAAAACCAATGGAGGATTTTTACCTGACACCGTCCGAACGATTCTTGTTCATCTCATCGTGAAGCACGAAATGGATAAAGCATTATCAACTTTGTCCGACGATGGTCAAGAGAAACTAGAAGAATTTGTGTAAAAAAAATAACAATAATTTACATCTTTTGTCTAATTCAATCACAAATATTAATCGTACGTTGTCCGTTTTTTGCAGCATCACTTCAAGTCAAATGTCAAATTATGCTAATGAAATTGTGAGACTATTTCCTAGTGAAAAGGCAGAAACCTATTTTGGCGGATTTAGAACTGTGAACGGCGTGCGAATATTGGCAAATGGAAAATTGTGGGACCATTATAATTATATAAAGTCAGTTCTACGAGATCAAGGCGTTTTAGAGGGTCGTAAATTCAAGAGAAAGCAAACCGAAAAACCATACGAAATAAATGGTTCGTATTTCAATGAATTATTATAAGCAGGTTGAAATACAATGAATTACAATTAAGAGTAATAATTAGTGACAATTTTTATGTTGCGTTTGATTTTCAGAGGAAATAAGGAACAAATTAGACTGGTTGCTTACACATTTCGACCCTTGGTCCGAGGTTTTGAAACATTGGAACGAAACTTTTGAAGCTAGAACTAAAGGACACTCGTTACTGGAAATGAAGCAACTTTCTGAATATTTCCAAAAATTTCTGGCTCTTCGTGATAATCAAGGAATTACTTTGGTACTTTTCAAAACACTTAATCAATACCTTATTAACTTGTGAATTAATTTTGCAATTAATATATTATTCTGCATTACAGATTCAGAGTGACTTCGATCGGTTGTACAAGAAAAAACCTTTCAATTTCACTGAGACTTGGAACGCAATAAAGCCTCATTTGATTATGAAATTGCAACAATGCAAAGGGATTAAAACTGTGGACGACAAAGCCTACGTTCATCTGCTACCTTCTTTAACTTCTGGTACATATTTGGAATTGAAATTGACATTACAGAATAATAATTATTATAATCTAATTTTGTCTTAAAATTTTTAGAACAACAAGATGGAGTAATCCTTTTTTTACTTCCCTACTTAGTACCTTCTGGGCGCAAAAAGCGTAGAAATGGTGATCAAAAGGATCAAAAAGATCAAAAAGATCAAAAGGATCAAAAAGATCAAAAGGATCAAAAAGATCAAAAGGATCAAAAGGATTTGCGTAAATTGTCCCCTGCCGAACGAAGAGATTCGTTTATCATTTACGTTCCAGTAAGTGGAATTCTTTAATACTATAATTTTGTTCTTAGCATTTGATGGTCATGATTAAACATTCTAATAAATTTTTTAATATTTACAGACAGAAGCTGAAGTGGACGCAACCCTGGAGAAAACGAGGGAAAAACTGAAAAACTGTGGACAAATTTTACACCCAACACCTGTCGGTGTAGGAACAAAGATGGGCGTGAGGAAAGCTTACGTAGCAGTCGACGACGTCAAGTACGACGTCTCATCGCTACTGAATGCGATTGATTTGTCATTCAAAATTTACTACGCTGCACACTGCGATTTTCCAGAGAGCTGCCACAGCATGTGGCTTTTTATTCAGAAAGCTATGTTTGATTTACATTATCCTACAGACAGAGCTACTCCCTCTTTACATGCTTTAGTTGGAGAAGTAAGACGTGTGGCTGATTCAAAAACTAACAGCTAAACTTACATTTTCATTTTACTTTGAACCTCATCTATTCAACTGAAAATGTTTCTTTTTTCCCTTCAAAAATTCTTCGTGTTCTGCTTTATGTGATTTAAAAGCTCAGGTGTTTAAAAGGTCTGACACTTCATTTCAAGTTGTACAAGGATTTGACTTTAGTGACTAAAGTAAGTTAGAAATTTAAAGTTTGACTCAGACGTATCAGACAGATAGTATTACTTTTAGTTTATTTAATACTAAGAGCTTTTGTAAATATAGATTACTATAATAAAATTTTGTAAGAAGTAGTGATTGATTATTGTATGATTGAAAATAGTTATTAAAAGAAACTTGTTTATTTTTCTTTATTAACTTACTTTAAAAATAATACTTTGCGAAATAAATTTGAATTTAGAAAAAAATAAAGAAAATGGAATTCAAATATTCTCTTAGTTTGCGTTGAAGTAACAAAAATTTTAATGAATCATATTTGTTTAAATATTTTTATGAATTATTGAATATTTTCAATAAGCGAATAATTAGGAAAGATAAAAAAGTTTCGACCGTGACAGGACTCGAACCTGCAATCTTCGGATCCGAAGTCCGACGCCTTATCCATTAGGCCACACGGTCAGTCAAACACAGACTTGTTAGGAAGGCAGACGAAGCCGAAACGATTTTATCGCTGGGTATCAGTATAGTTCAGGAATGTGACTCATGAAAAATAGGCTAACTTTATGTCAGCGCAGCAGTTTAAACACACCACTGACATTAAACGCGGATAATCTGAATAAAATTCAGAGCGGCTGGACGTTTCATTTCCAACTTTATATAGTAAATTTACTAATTGATTCATAAAATTAATACAATAATTCAACAATGATTCAGCTTAGCAAATTTAAAACCCTCACTAGAATTATAAAAACTTAAATTCAAAAGTCTTTAAAAGAGAAATCACTAAATTAAAAACCCCTTAAAATTAGAAGCCATAAAGTAAAAAATTCTGAGAATTGTAGGGAACTAAAATTAAATCTTTAAAATTAAATTATACATCAGTAAATTTCAAATTCTTTTCACCAGAAGACGATTATTTGTTACTCCTGGGACGTAACTATTTCTAAGTCACTGAGACAAAATTTTTTATTTCGACTGAATTAAAAACTTGTTTCCTTTTTTCTAAATTTATTAAAAAGCTTTACTTTTTTAATATTCTTGTCATAAATATTCATTCCAACGATTGTAGCAAAAGGTACCATTTTACTACCTATACATATATTTTATCGTCATATTTAAGCCCGTTTTGCACAGGTGTCAGCAACGAGCCTCATATTTCTGAGTACTTCAGGTACTGGCACATGCAAAACTCATCAAAAACATATACGCTCTTTTTGCAAATTGCACTCGACAGACTCATGCCATATGATAAATGTTGAACACAAATTTGCATTTCTTTGAATTCGCCAACTCGCAAGAAATAAAAATACTCATATAAATGACCAAAATTAATAATTTCTGACTTATTTTCCACCTGATGAAAAATTTTTTGAACGGCGGAGGTTAGAAGCAGCAAATCGTTTACTTTGATTGAACAATAATAGCCAAAGATTATAGATTATAACGCCGTACAAACAAATGGAGAGATTCAACGCGCTGTTAATTATCGGCCCAATGAACCCTTCCGGTCGACCGGAAAATAACGAAAAGCCAAATCCCTCGTATTAACGGGATCCAGCAATAACGACAGCAACCCTGCACTATCAACAGTAACGATCGGGGATGAGCAAAGTGCTAGACGCGATACGATTAGTATAATCATTATCGTCGGAATTCACCTGTACATCCATATGAGCACGATCCCTATACGCCATCGTCATCGGCTTTGACACTCGTGTATTACGTTTTAGATGTGTGTTTGTGCTCGAGAATCAATTGCGTTAGAGATTACTGCATTTGATTCGATTCCGAGTTTCTGGTTGAGCTTAATTTATTACTTTCGCATCGACTAATATTTTCAGATGAGCATTGCTTCCAGTAGAGACAAGACACACTTATTTGTTATAATTAAGTACGATATTGCCCAATTAGCCTCACAATTATCTCGATTTCCTTCGTCCATTGCAGCACAATAATTCTTATTTTGAAAAAATCCCTGATTCTTTAATCCACCAGAAAACAATGTTAAAAAACAATTTAATTTTCATTTGCTCGCTTTGAATTTTGGGATTTGTTTTCCTTTTAGGAAGTTTAGCTTGAAATTCCTTACTCTCTTTGAAATATGATCCAACTTTGGCCCGTTTCCGCCAGAAACTCGCCACTGGCAGCAAGTTATGTGCAAACATACGCAACACGCAAATGTTTAAAGTAAAATTTTACTATATGTAAGCGTTACCCTCCCACAGGTATTCAGATGAAGCATTCAACCTCTAAAATAAGCTAATAAACCATATAGGCGAACGTGCTGCATTGCTGCAAACTAATGGTAATTCTGCATTATGCTGAAAACGTAAATTTGGGTTGTGCCTAGCAAAACGGTAATACCGTTTGAATTATAAATTTACGCGTATTGCTACATCAATATGTAAATTTCAAAACATGGATTTATAGTATATCGCGAAATATTCCAAAGTTTTGCATTCTAGACAAAGACCTAAAGATGGAGGATATTCGATTACAGACTAAATTTTGAGTTTCCAAATTAGAAGCAATCCAATAAAAAAATCTAGAAATTAAAAGAGGTCAAACAGAAAATCTCTTATTGAAGTCAAAAATAATCAGCAACCAAATTCAAATCCTATTACAATTTGAAACCCCCTGCAATTTAAAATACTGAGAAGTAATTTAAAAACTACCTAATTCCAATTCTTTTAAATTAAAATCCTGAAAAAAATTAATAAAAGCCAAACTGAATTCATAAACTTTCAGCGTCCATTAGTTCTTAATTATTGCAATATACAGACATTATTATTACAGTCATCACAGTATCTATTATTGTTAAAAAAGGTGAACTTTTTTTCAAAAATAGGTGCCAAAAAAATTTTTTATAATATAAATAAACATGCAATTTAAGGCGTTTTGACATCTTTTTAATCCCACTGAAAACAGACCTTTATACTTTATGCACTTTTATACTTTTCGATTCAAAAGCTATTCTATTCTCAAATTAATACTCAAGAATAAAAAAGATGTAACTGAAAAATTTCGCAGAAAATGTTGATGTATGTAGTTGGCTTTAGGGTCAGGTGAATTGAAACCAATTAAATTTTTCAAACGTTTCGGCACACAATGGTGGTCCTCAGTGAATTTTATTAAATCTGTGAAAATTACATAATTTCTTGTATGTACTCTTTGGTAAATATAGCAGTTGTAAAATTATACACAATTTGTTAAATTTAAATGTAAATTAAAATTTTGTCTCATTTCTTTTTCCCTTTTTTAAACAATTGTTATCAATAAATCTTCAATTTTTCTTCCACAAATTATATAGCGAAGTACAATTGGTGAAAACAATTACAATGTAAGAAAAAACTGTTTTCAATGTTGAAAAAACACATTATGGTCAAATAACTCTTTTAATTCTTATTAAAACTGTTTAAAAAATTAAATATCTTCAACAAAAAAAATATGATCAAGTATAACATGTTTTCTCTTTTTTGAGCCTTTTCGCTTATAATTTTTTTATTAAATTGAGGAAGAATATTTGTTGGGTTCTTCAATAAAGTGATCTTATATACAAGGTGTCCACGCTGGGGCTTACCGAAAGTATGCAACGCCAATACTATTCTTATGACCGTGTATGCCGGGTTGTATACTTTTTGGTAAGTTCCAGCGCGGACATCCTGTATATGCCTCATTGGACCCTGAAAATGTACCCATTATAGTTTTCGAAAAAAAGATAAAATAAAGAAAGGTTAAAATTTCACTTTTCTAACAATGTTGATTTTTTTTGCATTTTTGCACCAAAAATAATTGTGAGAGACAAAAAAAATATATATATATTTTTATATATTGTACATGTACTTACTGCAAATAATTTTAAAAATATTGATTACAATAGCAAAAATTATTGCCCTTAAAGTGTAAAGTAATCCTTAAAATTTGTAATTCTTTATTCTATTTAAAAATTAGAGATTTGAATACTCCAAAGACCTTTTTAAAACTGTTTTATGTTCTTAAAAAAATAAATTAAGAGTACTTTGAACCTTTTACGAAAAATCATTAGTATTAGTCATGAAAAACTGAAAACTATACAAAAGAAAAGTATTTAAACAAAGACAGAGTAAATAATTTTTAATAAAATTTTACTTTATTAATTGAGAAAAGGTGGAAAGGTGACAAATTTCAAAAATAGGTGAATAGGTGATGACTTGTGATAACTATTATTATTTGTAGGTAACAACTGCATCTTTTTTAAAGAAACGTACTTGAATTAAGTTCATTGTGATAATGTTATTATGAGATAAGAAGGTATGCAGAGATACTTAGCCAGACCTCGCAGTAGGCAAAGGTTGATAGGTCGACGCAAAGTCATAGCAATTAACGTGAACATTTAATTAAGCATCCTTCTTCCCCATCTCCACCTGCGAATGCACGTAGACGGTTGTTATTCTCACATACCTGAATCTGAGATATATCGCTACTACCAACAATTACTCGCGCATGGGGCGTGAGTCGAGGGCGTTAGTCTATCTCGAAGTGCTCGAATTAATAGAGGTCGGGCTACGTTCTATTCTCTTATATAGGTACTACCAGGTTAACTCCATCAGTTCTTATACGCAATTCCTCCACCAATCTTGTATACACTACTTTTTACCAGAAAACGGAATTAAATTCTCTAGGAACAATTTATTTTTTGGAATCATTAAGTAAAAATGGTTTTCAAAGAAAGAATTTTATCAATACTCTAACTGTAAGTTTCCCCGAAATAGTTCCGAGAGATAAATGAGACTATTTCAATAAAGTCGACAACAAAACATATCTAATCATGAGTCCAACTTTTCTTAATTGGAAAGAAAATTCTTTGAGAATTGGATAATCTTGACAAGTTTTTTTCAGATTTGTATCTTCAGCTACAAACGATGTTACAAACAAAATTATTCTAACTTCTTTGAACAATATTTGCTTTGATTTGAATCTTGGGTGATTTTATAACAAACGCAAGTTTTAAAAAATAAGCTGACATAAGGAAAGCAATTTACTTCTCTAGGCAGTTGCATTCTCATTAATATTATTTCTTAGAATGGAATCACCAGAATACATTTGTAAATAGAAAGATGAGTATCTTTCAAATTAAAAATGCTGGTGATTCATCTTCCGTGAAATTAATTATAAGATTTTTAATCAGCAAATTATTCTGAGAGCAGCTCTTAATTTTACTGTAATTTCCTAAAGGAATGACATTTAGCTTCTAAATAATCAACATCTTTTAAATATAATTCAGATTTAATGAACTTAAGAAATACCCTATAGCCTAGAGCCTTAATATTCTCAGTCTGAATCTGAGTATAAAAAATGTAACTTAAAAAGGTTCTGAGATTTCTATAAACAATGTAGGTACCCCCTCGGGTGAAGTAATGTTTTTGCTACAAAATTGCTACATTGTCGACTTGGATTTTAGGAAAAAAGTTGAGTCTGTTACGTGCTGCATTCTGAAACTGTTCTGGGACACATGAGTCCTTTTGATATCCCGAGCTTCGGTTAAGCGGGCGGTAAATTTAAGCGCAAGGTAAGAAAAGAGTGGAAAAATCGTCCCCGCATAAATTTCCACGTCCTTTCGATTCGCTTCCGAGTCGCGATAAATCCGCGTCTCATAAATAAGAGAGTGAGAGTCTTCGGCTCTCTGTCTTTCTTTCACGAGCGTTACCAGGCGTTACACACAAGATACATATTGCTCCACTCGTACGAGAAAGCTGAGGGGATTTTGTGAACATAAACCTCCTCCAATCGTGAACGCATCGATGCGAAAGGAACGCTTTTTCAACGCTAAACGACGATAAGTGAGCTGTATATTTATATGCCTATCGATGGAGAATCGCCAATTTTACCAGATTGTAATTTATATCTGATCCATACGAGATTGAATTTAGAGTTTCTGAATGTATCAATGTTCCTCTTTTCCCTCCTAATGGTTATTTCTTTTTTATGGTTTGATTATTCTGCCTTAAAATAAGTTTCTTGGAGTGTTAAATAAATTTTTTTACACTTTCGAATTCAATAGTTATCATTTTTCCAAAGTTAAGTTATTAATTTGAAATTGAGGGGATGTAATAACTCGAGAAGTTATTGGAGAAAAAATTTCCTAGAAGCCTAAACCTAAGCCTTATCTGCTTTGTTAGCAAAAGTAAATAATTAAACAGTAAATTTTCTGTACAGAACTTAGAAGCGATAAAGCTAAAAAGATTGTTTGACTATATAAGCAAAATACAAGATAGTTACATCATTATTAATAACGAAGCTAAGAATAAACATCACCCCTTGCTAGGCTCATTCGGTATATGTAGTCTTACCAAAGAAGATTCAGCAAAACCCGTTTAGTATCTCCTATCTACCGACTTGCAGATCCGCAAATAACTGTAATTAGACATATCTAAGCGAGAATAATGGAATTATTCTGGAATGTCTAATTAAAGCATAACACACGACAGAAAATATAGAGGAAAAATTCACAGATGAAATTAAAACCAGAAAATTCATTAAAGTCTTCAATTTCAGATTCTTTCGCTTTTCCCTGTCTATCAAAAATAGCATTTTAAATAACCATGCATGAATTATAATCTCGATTAAAAAATAAGTTTATTTATAATATTATAATGTTTTTTAAATTCATAGAGCAAGAAACTAAAAGCCTTTTGCTTGAGAAAATTGAATTGTATACTGGTACCTAATATCATAAGAGACAGAATTCTTATACTGCTTCGCTATGTAAATTGTGTCTCCTAATAAACTTTGCCTGAGAATTTATTTGAATGATGTATCACAGTCGTGAAAGGAAAATAAGTCTGGGATTGCAGTCTATGAATTCACTTTCATAAAAAAAAATTTCTATCGACGCCAGAGCTGAAAAAAAATTACGCTTGCCAGGAACTCTTGGCAGAATCCTCGACGGCTTCGCTCTAAATATCGTCCTGAAATTTATCCATGCATTTCTAATAAAAGAAGAGAGCTTGGAAGAGGGGAAGATTTTGATAGAATATACCGAATATTTATTATTCCCAAGATTCCTTACTTCTAGTTTAAAAAAATGATTCACTGATCAAGAAAAATCAAATATAACAATGTTTGATAATTAAAATATCTCAAAAGAAAAGACTTAAATAGTACCTAAGTATTAATATTTAACATAAAAGTTAATTATGGAATTAATTAACAGAAAATTATAATGAATTATAATTAACAGAGAAATTCATTATAAATCAAGTGTATTTTCTTATAGAATATTTACAGTCTTGTAAAACGCGACTTATAGAATATGTATATGTACAATCTAGAAAAACGCGACTCACAAAATATTAGTATTTGTTGTTTCTATAAGTTGAACCCTTTTTTCTCAAGATGTGCTGATGGGGGCATTCCATTTCTTCCAACGAAAATTAATAATAAAAGTTAGAAACTAAATACTGGCTGTTTAAATACTTCACTAAAATCTTGGTATCAAATCAGCTCACTTGGAAAATCTTCACAGTTGAAATATTGATTATTAATAATTTATTATTAAAGTTTCCTTAAATAATATATGCAACTATATTTAGCAGTAGCTATTCTTTGATTTGAAAATATAATTTAAAACAATAATAAATAATATGTAACTACGTAGCATCTAACTCAAATAAATATATATGTTAAGTACCTAACTGGCAAGTCTCATCAAATACTGATTTATAATTATTACTAAGTACAATAATCTTTGAAGCATGTATTATATATACACAATTAGACAATTCTAACTTCTAAGAGTGAGAAATTTAATGTGCATGGCACAAAGAATTTTCTGCTTCGAATAAACCATAATGCTTTAGCATATCTAAATACTTATTGATAAATCGATTCCTATAATGCCTAATTCATACAAACTAAATTTTCCTAAATATTTTTCAGTCAGCTCTTGTGTAAAAAAATGCCTTCGCTAAATAAGCAGCGATAAGCAAAGCTTAATATAAAATGGAAGAGAGCCAATAAGGCCAATTTTGAGACCAGGAAAATAATTTCTCTTTTATGTTACTAAAAATGAAAGTAATTTTTGAAAAGTCAAAATTATACAATAAAGTACTGTAGAAGCATATTGTTTCGATAAGAAACAATAAAAAAAAGAAATTTGGAAAAATTATTGTTTAATAACAAATTATCAAGTGTATCAATTTTTAGATGGGTCCAAAAGCCGGTCTGGTTGATTCTCCTCCTATCAACGAAAACAAAAATACTTATTAATCAAAAAATAAAGTCCCTGATTTGTAAGGAATCTTCACAAGATTAGTATTCCTTCATTGAAATTCAAAAAGACAAAAGAACGATAGTGATTTCCAAATAACAATAAAATTGTGTCCTTTGTAAATTGAAAAAAGTGTAAAAAAGTGTAAAATAGTATATTTTGATACAAGAGGCCAAACGAGCAGTGACAACCCGCCCGTGAGGCCTCATGAATCGAACAATATTTTTCTTTACAACTAAATGCAAAACCTGATATTGCTCACCGTTTACAGACATAAAAAATAATCTCACCAACAAGATGTTTACATAGTAACGGTTTATAACGCTAGATGGCGTTAGAAGTAAAACGGGGAGCGCACTGCCACCGGTGAACAAAACATTTTGGAAACTGCTCATCAATGCGATGCGCAAAGGACCATTTTGGATGTCTGTAAACAGTGGTCAAACGAGGGTTTTGCATGCATGTGTAAAGAAAAAGTTTTCACAAAATTGTGAAGGAAAAATCATTTCCATCGTAGAAAAATGAAATCGTTTATAAACAATTTTTACGTTTCTTCGCTTGCCTTTTCATCTTAACACACCCGACATCTATCATCTTTTCAACAATAAAGAAAGGTTGGTGTTCATCATTAAGATCTACCAGGACAATTTCGTAAGTATCAACAGTTTCCTCATCTAATTTAACAAAAATAGCTCCTAATTTTCTGTCTATGCCTGTCATACTATTCAATATCTCCACAACTTTCATCTCCCATCCTTTCTTTCTTACTGGAATAACATTAAAGAGTCTACAATGTATCGCTTGCGGAGGTAAAGAAGCAAAAAGTCGATGCAACGGATAAAAGTCATATTCTGTCATATCCAGGGTGAGAGCCTTTCCAAAATCCACAGACATTCCCACGACGGTTTTCGTTGAAAACGTGACAGTGCAGATGAGGAAGCGAATCCAAATTCCATTGTAGTTGACCACTGTGTAGAAATATGGATGTAACATATAAGGTGGTAGTTTTTGAGATGATCCTTGTCCTCCAGGCCCATAAAAAATCCCTATTGACTGTTTTAAGGTGTAGTAACGGTCCATCTCGCTTCGTAATTTGACGAAGAAGAACAGAGGATTCACAACATTGATAACTTCCACTTCTTTCGTGTCAGTGTTGTTTAGCACATCATTGGAGAGACGTTGGGAAATATGTTCTCCAGGATGCAGATATTCAGACTGAGCACTCATCTCTCCTTGATTATCGCTGAAAGAAAGATAAGCTGAGTAAAACAGCTTCCAGATGAACTGTTAACATAATTTTAAGATGAATGAAAAGCTTTGATAACTGGATCGGGATCGAGGACTGGAGAGAAGAGACTATCGTGAACAGAGATTTTCAAACAAACGAACAAAGCTGAACTACCAAATGTTTAGCAAAGCACTAAGTGAAAAAAAGTTTTGAATCAAAGAAATTTCATTTGATCGAAATAAAAGATTCTACTGAATAAACCTAAATAAAATATTTCAGTAATTTAAAAGTTCGAAGTAGAAGAGTAATTATTTGGAGTTCATGAAATATTAATTGAGTCAAACAACCAAACAACGATGTTATTGTAACTTTTTTTTCATTTCAGGGTGTTTAAAAAGTTCCAAAAGCTTAGCAAAAAGTTTAGATATTAATCTTGAAATGCAAAAGCATTAACAACTTCAAAATTAAATAATCTAGATGAATGTTTCGAATCCTAAATCTTTTATGTTTAGGAAGAGACGTGAAATATTTTCGAAAACGCAAGTAGACTTGAAAATTATTTGCCATAATAAGAAGAAGAAAGACAATAAGAGGAATATACAATAAGAGGAATAAGCGTAAGGGGAAGAAAATAATTCAAAGTGCAAATAATTTAAGAAATAAAACAGGCACCCATGGAAATTGCAATTAATAAGAGAGCATAAATAATAGTACTAGAAGAAAAACATCCGGATCCAGGACTAAAAATTTTACATCTGGGTGCTGGACGAAATATTTTTTAGAGACTTAAAAAACCTGTTAGAATTAGAGAAACCTATATGTCACAAGAATAACAGATTAGCAGCGGTTTTACATACCAACAAAAATCTGAAGCTCCAGATTCGATAGGTTGAATTCAGTATGTGCTTGCAGATCGGATTTGTTGTTTTCTGTCTGAAATCTTTTAAAAATAATTTCAGTCAAAGTTTTTGAAGAATAATAATTAATATTAGGTACTTATTTAATTAAAAGTACTTGTTAGGAACGGTTCAAAAATTTCTACAAAAATTGTGTCATACAATTAAAATATTTTGTTACATCCGACAGAACAAGAGGTGATATAAATTTCTGTCGGATCCTTCATAAAATATGGTGTTATGTAAATTTTGTAGCCCGTACTTTTAGAAACACATGCATAACTAAACATGCATAACTAAACAAATTTGGAAACAAGAACTAAGCATTCGAGGTATACAATATTTTAATCCAATTATTTTTCGTTTGCTCCTAAAAATTTGAATGATTGAAAATACATATGAACATTTTTATAAGAGTTCAAAAAGTCATGCGAGTTAAAAGTCATAAACAAGAACGAAGCATACGAGATAATATACATTTTTTTTGTCGTACATTTTCCAAAAGACTGATTTTCGGAAACATCAGGGGAGCCAGTAGTCGTCGTTCAAATTATGTGTAGAAAAACATGAATAACGGACAGGATTGTCTACTTTCATATTGATGAGGAAAACATGAAGGGGGAGGAAAGTCTATTTTCAAATACATTTATGAGGAAAAACACTATCAGCTCAAGCATAAAGTAACGCTGCATTCTGTATATTTCTATCGATTTTAAATATTAACTCATCATATTGTACTATGAAATGCATTTATCTACAGTTTGGACAGTTTTTGACCTCAGGCCTTCCATAAAAATTGGAAATTGTCAAAAACGCAGATTCATAAAATTGAAATACTAAATCAAATGCTTCCATCTGTTCATATTGTCCTTTGCATATTTCATATTGCAAAGTACATAAATAATTATTTATTGTAAGAAAATAAAAACAGTACACAAATCGTAATTAAAATTAATTTGTGCATGCCTTTTAAAACAAACTTTTTCTATCAACTGTATAATTAGAACGTTGATTTCAAATAACAAAAAAATCTAAAAAAATATTGTCTATTATTGCTTTCTGTATCAGAACTTTAATAAAAATGAATCTCTATTAATAAACAATAATACGAATTATTAATTAATATTTTGATAAGTGCAGACCGGATATTATTGATTTTATATGACTCAATTAATATGCTTAAATAATTAATTAATATGTTAGTTCTTTAGAGAATTCTAGTAGGCGAAGCTCGTATCTGCATATAAACTGAAGGATAATGAAATTATGTACATAATTTTTCTCATATTATTTCCAGACATCATGACAACAAAAGATAATAATTCGAATTTTTAATTCTGAAAAACAATTGCCTGATATAAACCGAAGCCCTCCTCTATCCACATTATTATTTTAAATGTCAATTAAAAATTACAAACTAAAGTTGAAACTACTATAATCTAGAAACTCCAAATATTTTTAAGATTAAAATTTTTAGGCCAGAATAAAATTACCAACTGGTCGTTTCTATTTCAGAAAAAATAAATTTAACTTTTCAACTAAGAAAATAAATTACTATTTCCAAGTTGATAAAGTGGTTAGTTGTAGCATAGTATAAGTAATTAAGTATAAATATATAAATAATAAACAGATTTGTTATTCAACTTTATTATCAAACAAGTATCTATCGTACTTTACCAGAAAAAAGTCTCACAATATAGTTGTTGTATATTAAACTAAATTCACAGAAATTAATATTGACGCTAAATTATATCATGCACACAATTTATTATACACAAAATTTATTGAAAAACTTTTACGTATTTTTTATGACTCTACAAAACAAGACTCAAGAGAAATTATACACTGTATGGAGTACTCACGCTAAAAGAACCCGAAACCGATAATATTAAACTACCTATTACATTTAACTACACAACAATCAATGCGTACACCAATATGTCATAAAGAAAACGTGACTCATAGCCTGCCCTGGCTCGTGGTTTCAACACACAAAAATGAATTCATCATCATTCATCTATTTTGAGACACTTCAAAAATCCTTCACGTATCACATGATTCAAAACTTCCTTTAATTTTAATAAAATTGAGAATTACATTTCTAATAAATGGAGCTCATTTTTAAAAATAATATTTTGGAGCAAATTAAGGGACGTGTGAATGAATGCACGTCTGCGGAGAAGCTATACATTGAAGATATTGAAAAAAGCCTATGCGCATGCTCATTAATATAACGGCAGATTACATCCATGAAATAATAGTGGCTTGGTTACATCGCAGTAGAATCACACTAGGCCATACACGCAACATAAATCAGCTAAATGCTTCAGAACCCTTCGCAATTTATCCTAAAAATAGGGTAAGAGCATCAGTTATTGGCACTGCGCCAGTTATTGACACCCTCTCTAATTTTCGTTAAATTTTAAGAAAATGCGAACATTTATCGTATTTTACTGATATTATTTTAATTCTACTAT
>JBAGKK010487383.1:0-16208 GCA_037177015.1 Euceroptres primus
CACCAAATGTTTATTATAATGTAGTATGGTGCATATTAAATATACCTGACGCATATTACAATATAACCTGATGCATACTACAGTACATTAGGACCTGGATCCTTTCAACCTGAATCATTTCAACTTCCCCTCCATCAGGCCTGATCGTTTGCCCCTACTCTCATGCGAATGAGGAGAAGGCGCTTGCACAGATAATTTACACGCACACATATGCACATACCTGTATGAGCAAATGCCTACTATGCCAATCTGGTTCATTTCAACCAGTCCCCCCGAATAGTTGAAAATTACAAGGTCCGACTGTATTCGGAATGGTGGTCAACCATTTTGGTTGTGAATTCGAAGAATTCTAGGTGAATTCAGAAAAATTGTAGGTGAATTCAAAAGAACTCAAAGAATTCTAAATAAGAATACAGGGTGTATGCAGAAATTAAAACATAAATTCAAAGAATACAAGATGAACTCAAAATAATTCAAAGAATTGTTGGTCAATTCAGGAGAATTCAAGGTGAAATCAAAACAATTCAAAAAATTCAAGGTGAGTAAAAAGAATTAAAAGAATTGAGATTTACTGAGAAATGGTAATTCGGAAAAATGAAATTTAGTTATATTGACCATTCGGATGAATAAAAAATTGAGGGATTAACCATTATACTGTATTCAACTGTACACTTGTTCCTAAATTCTTTTGAATTCTTTGAATTCACCTTGGATTCTCTAAATTCACCTTCAATTTCTTAAATTTTTTTAATTAACCTTGTATTTTTTAAATTCTTTTGATGTCACCTTCAATTCTTCTGAATTGACCAAGAATTCTTTGAATTGTTTTGAGTTCATCTTGTATTCATTGGATTCATTTTTTATTTTCTGAATACTACTTGTATTTTTATTTAGAATTCTTAAAATTTTTTTGAATTCAAGTTTTCCTAGTTTTAGAAGTCTTCCTAATTCACCCAGAATTCTTTTGATTTTTTTGAATACTTCAATTCAGATGTATATCAAAATTGCTACTGGTAAACTTCTCATAAAAAATATATAAAAATTCTTTGGGGAATATTCATGCGCCACTTGGTTCGTTACGTGAACGCACACTAATATGTATCGTACGCGTAGGACCACACCGATTGAATGCAAGCAACGTCGGTGTTGCGCCGCAGATTGGTGTTTGTGCGAAATGTACGCACATATACTATTTCCTCGCGTAAATCACACCGACACGACGCACAATGGGGCAAAACTAGGAAAAAAAACGCGTCACTCCATATTTATAGGAAATTTCGCGCTGATTCCAAATGTACCCCATTTTCATGTACCTAAAAGAGCTAATTAGCTGCCTAATCATCAAAAAACCTCGAAAATTCATGTTTGTTGGCACATTTTTTAACGCAGAGCCCATTGAAACCATCTAAACAATTTTTTTTGCAACAGAAAAGTCGTAGACAATTAAATTCTGCGTCGACTGAATACCAAAACTTTCAAAATTGGATGGAAAATAAGGCAATTAAGACAAAAAATTATTTTGAAAATATACAAAAAAAATGTTTATTGTGTAATTAGAGGCCGCACATGATTTGGCACTATTTTCCAACGCTGAATCACGTGGTGCTGTCTATTTCTTGACTTGACTCGATTTTACCGGGATTATAGCCAAAAATAGGGTTATTTCTGCGAAACATCACAATTTATTGTATCACTCCAGTTCGGCAATCAAGTTTATGGCAAGTTTCCCCTAGTTCCCTTGGATGTTCCAACTTCTGCACCATCGGCAGACAAAATATATATATTTTTATAACACATGCATGATTTCAGCCCTTTTTCATGTCTATTAAACGGGGCTCAACCCCTATTTTTTACTCCCTAGGAAATAAAAAGTAGAGGTTTAGCCCCGCGTAATAGGCATGAAAAAGGGCTAAAATCGTGCATGTGTTATAAAAAAATATATATTTTGACTGCCGATGGTGCAGAAGTTGGAACATCCAAGCGAAGTGAGGGAAACTTGCCATAAACTTGATTGCCGAACTGGAGTGATACAATAAATTGTGATTTTTCACGGAAATTACCCTATTTTTTTCTGTAATCTCGGTAAAATCGAGTCAAATCAAGAAATGGATAGCACCACATGATTCAGCGTTGAATAATAGTGTCAAATCATGTGCGGCCTTTAATTACACAATAAACATTATTTTTGGTATATTTTCAAAATAATTTTTTGTCTTAATTTACTTATTTTCCATACAATTTTGCAAGTTTTGGTGTTCATTCGTCGCAGCATTTAATTGTCTACAACTTTTCTGTTGAACAAAAAATTTTTAGATGGTTTCAATGGGCTCTGCGTTGAAAAATATGTCAAAAAACATTAATTTTCAAGGTTTTTTAATGATTAGGCAGCTTATTACCTATTTTAGGTACATCAACATAAGGTATATTCGGAATCAGCGCGAAATTTCCTATAAATATGGACGGACGCAATTTTTTTTCCATTTTTGTCCCATTATGCAACGCACGCTGACGCACGTCGACGCACACCATTCGCACGCAACTCCACGCGAAGTGTACGCGCGCAACCCGACGCGCAGCTTACGCACGCAACCCGCCTCGTTGGTGTTGCGGCGGCATATGGTATTGATGACTTATGCACTAACACCAGAACAAGCAAGATTACCGATGTGAATCACGTGGTGCGGGACCGTATCGTGTCCATGTTGCGTTGCTATTGATGGTGTGTGTTACGTTCGCACACTACTAGCCACACGTAAGTCCACCCATAGACATTTATGCATACAAGATTGTGCCCGTACTCTAGTACGGGCACAATGACCGTACGCTCTGCGTACTCTAGTACTATTATCTGTTCATTAAATCCTGACCCCTCTACAAATGTTGGAATATCGCCGTGAAAAAAAATCGCCAATAATTGAGACTAACTGCATTGGAAATGTATTTTTATTTCGAACAAGTTGACTTTAATATGGTCACGATGCGCTAAATATTTATAAATATATGCACTGCTGAAGGTAAAAAAACGTGATCCAGGACACTAATTTCTCATCGCTCAACTTTGAACTGCCGTAAATTTGAGAAAAATTAGTAAAAAGTTACGCAAAAAATTAGCTAAACACCTTCGTTCTTTCTTTAAAAGCAGGCATCAAGAAATGTTCAAAATGTTAATAATTTATATTAAAAATGCTGATTATGCAAAGCAATGAGATCTCGGCTTCTAAATATGCTAGAAAGTCGTATTTTGGCTTGAAATACGAAAAAATTCAACTAATATAATTTTATTAAAGAAAAAATCTTAAAATAATTACATAAACGATTATTGACAAATATTTTTTCTTCAAGTTTTCTGTCATACAATAAACCGAAAAGAGTAGCTTTTACGGTCATTCAGGTCCAAAGTATCACTTTCCTGTTGGGTCTTCCTATTCACCACCTTCCGCCAGATGACTGGAAGGAAAGTGAAGAAAACTACCATAGACGTAGGATACTTTTCTTTAGGTTATGAAGAAAACTTGGTATCGGTTAACGAATTTTGACATCTGTCTTCTTGCATCCTGGAAAAAATAATAAAAAATTAATTTTTTATATTTAACTCCTCTGCATTGTTTGGAGTGCTAAATAACGAAACACATCAGTTTTGCAGAAATATTTTAAAAGTTGTTATTTATTTTTTTCAGAATTTTTATTAACTCTGCAGGTACTGATCATACAAAGAATGCACTGCTTTTGTCACCTCGCCATGTTTTATGTAAACATTTTCTACTTAAGATTTTGCAATTACTTTTTTTCTGCCGAATCAATAACTACGGAGTTAATTTGATTTATGAAATTGTGTAATAACATACATGTAAACAAGCTTAAATTTATAATACCAAAATTAATTTTTTGATTTTTTATTACTTACTTTTTCATTTTACTGACATACGAGTCACATTCTCAAACGCTGTCACATAATCTTCACTGTCGTTATAGTGCTCGCTGTCACTTTCGTCTCCAATATTAATAATTAAAGATCCCATTGATTTAGCGATTTCAGATTGACATCTTGGGACCTCCCACGCGAAGTAATTGAATGGAATTGAAGAGTGGAGTCAAGGGAAACAATTTGCTTTTAGAAGAGAGAGGATTCTTTGTTTTTATTGTCTTAAATACAGCTGAAAAATAATGACACTGTTCATGACGAATCCATCCCAAACATGCTGATTGAAGTTCCGAAGGAGTCAGGATTTCTGGCTTGACTTCAGATGGCTGACGTCGATATTGAATGAATCGTGACAACCATGCTGTAGATCGAAGAAATCTGTCCAATGTGGAATAACGATGCAGAAGTACCCAGATTATTGGAATAGTACTTGCTGTGTGAACCTTTAAGGCTCGCTCCTCCATATCCATCTCAACAGTTTGTGAAGAAGGAAACTCTGGCTAAGAAGAAGAAGTAGGCAGCTAATCTTAGTAGGATGACCTCGGATCCATGCTAAAGTCACTGTTGAGTCACTCCAAAGATGAACTGCAACATCCAACATGATAGTGCGTTGAACGTGCTCCATCAATCGAACTAAAAGAACTGCTCCACACAACTCCAGACGCGGTAAAGACACCTGCTTCAAAGGAGCAGCCTTGGTTTTTGAAATTAAGAGGCAAGCAGACGATTCCCCAGATGCTGAAAATGGCAATAGGTAGATTGATCCAGCGTAGGCTCTCTCTGAAGCATCACAGAATCCATGAAGCTCATATATCCCTCTCCAAGAAGAACCAAATTGAATCCAAAGTAGAATTTCAATGCTGACAATATCTTGAAGACCAGCTCTATATTCTAGCCACGACTTTTGAGTATCTTCTGACAGATGATCATCCCATGAGATCTTTAAAAGCCATAGAGTCTGAATGAAGATTTTGGCTGTCACTATGACCAGACTCAGGCAACCCAATGGATCGAAGAGTTGCGCTATTTTTCTGAGAACTGAGCGCTTGGTGATAACATCTGAAGTTGTTGGTATATCCAACTTGAAGATAAGGAGATCTCGTTCTGGAACTCAGCTCACACCCAGCATATGAAACGATTGCTGAGGTTTTAGATTGAGAGGTTGTGGAAAAGCTTGTAGATCAAGTGGTATTGTCGCCAGCAATTCAGAATGGTTCGACGTCTACTTTCAAAGCAGGAAGCCGCCCGCCGTGAAGAGTTGATGGAGTTGATTATGAAGAGAGATGGCTTCATCCAAGCCATCCGCTCCAGTTATGACGTCATCCACGTAGATCCCTTGATGAATATATTCGTCAGCTAAAGGATATTTATCACCCTCATCGAAAGCAAGCTGCTGAAGACAACGAAGTGTCAAAAAAGGAGCACAAGACAATCCGCATGTGACTCTAATGAGACGAAAGATTTAAATAAATTCTTCTGGTGAGTGTCTCCATAGAATCAGTTGTAGATCTTGATCATCACGGTGTAGCAGGATTTTTCTATACATTTTTTCTACGTCGGCACAGACAGCAATCCGAAAGAGTCTCCAACGCAGCAAGATGTCCATTAAGTTTGGAAGAATTGTTGGTTCCGTATGAAAACATTCATTAAGAGAAATTTCTGCTTCTGTTTGCTGAGATCCATTAAAGAACACTCGAAGCTTGGTAGTGGAGCCCGTCTCGCGCAAATCTCCATCATGTGGTAGAAAGAAGAAACGAGATGAATCCTGACGAAGTGATGACTCAGTGGTTAGGATCACGTGACCAAGATTTTGACATTCCTCTAGAAAACGAGTGTAGGCTTCTAAGAGAGAAGGGTCGCGCTCGAGGCGACGCTCCATACGATGAAACATTCGTAAATCTCCTGATCTTCCCAGAATTTTTAAAGATCAAAAGTCAGCTGTTGCTGACTCACTTCTTGAATCCAATGACGTATTTCATAGAATTTTTTTGGATAAGGTCTTTCGGAAATAAGTCTCCTGATCAACAGAAGCAGTAGGAGGTCCTTTACGAATGTTTGGAAGGAACAGATATGAAACGAAATCTGCTCCAATGATGACATTAAGAACCTTCTTACTTCCGAAATCTGGATCAGCCAAGCGTAATCCTAAAAGGTGAGGCCAATTTTCACTGCCCCTTTCGAAACGAGGGACACATGAAGAAAGCTTTGAAAGAACAAGAGCATCAATGGGAGAAATATTAAGCCGTTTAGTCAGAGATTCTGAAACCAAAGAAACTTCCGATCTTTGATCCAACAAGGCACGAACCAGGACCGAAGAACCGTTGTTAGCCTTGACTCGCAGTATAGCTGTCGGTAAAAGATCTTTAGCTCTAGGGCGAGTGACATGATGTACTACTTGATGGTTGACAGTTGAGAGCTGTTGATTAACTTCCTCATTGTTCGGTGTCTGTTGAATAAAGTTCACAGCCTGTGAATCTAGGTGAAGCATGGTATAATGCTTTTGCTCACAGAATCGACAAGTTCTCACTGACGAACATTCGCTGAAAAGTATGCTGACGTAAGCAATTGAGGCAAAGTTTCTTCTTGGTAGCAAACTCCCTTCGTTGAGTTGCAGTCATAGTTTGGAACTTGTGACAGTTCATTAAAAAGGGCTACTATCCACAGTTGTAGCATTTCCGAACTTGCTGATCAGTACCCTGAGAATGATCCGTTGAAAGATGTGACGATCCAGCAGTGTTTTTGAAAGATCCTCGTTGTCCTTGATTTTTCTTTGATGATTGAGTCTTTGAAGCAAACGAATCCCTAGCTGCTTCAGAACCAGCTTCGAGAATCTCCAATGTGCGAACCTTGTTTTGAAGAAAAGTGCGCAAGGATTCATACATTGGAGATTCCGTCGAGTCACGGAGTGATGTTTTCCAATCACGTCTTGTCCGAGAATCTAAGCAAGAAGTCAGAAAAAAACAAGAAAATGAGACCAACTGTCTACCAAACATCCAAGTGTCTTGAGAGCCTCGAGATTTTCAACAGCTGTATTAACTAACTCCTTTATATTAGCTACTGTTTCGTTCTTGAAAGGCGTCAAAGAAAACAAGAGAGCTAAATGAGAATTGATAAGAATTCTCTTGTTCTCATAACGCCCTTTTAGAAGATTCCATGCTCGTTGATATTTCTCATTTGCTACCGAGATGTTTTTGAGTAACTGAGCAGGTTCCCCGGAAAGACTAGTCTTTGAATGATGAAGCTTCACGACATGCGATATTTCCGTGTTCCCATCAATTAAAGACGTAAATAGATCGGCGAAATTCGACCACTCAGTATAATCCCCTGAAAATGTTTGCAAAACGATTTTGGGAAACGACTTGGTTGATGATGTTGTGATGACATGCTGAGTCGAGTTAGCTACAGAAGTCGTATCAAGCGGAGGTAATGCGTCAAGAGTATCAAAGTATTTTCCTTTAGCATCTTGGTACCATTCCTCGACTTTGTCATAGAATCTGTCATCGAATTAAGGCTATTTTCCTTCACGAGGAATTTTTAATAACTGAACGTGTTGTGATTGACATTTTTAAAAATTTTATTCGAGAATTTCTAATCGCATTTTAAGCAAACTCTGAGTGGGCTTCTTTGGTACCGAGTTGAAAGAATTGTGAATTAGTTCACCGAATTTCATTTGTTCAAGCATGCACACGTCAGCACTCGACATTTTGAGAGACACGATTGTTCAATTAATAATGAAAAAATGTAAATAAACAAAACAGTTAATTTAAAAAAGTCAAAAAATTTAAAAAGTCGTCGTCTGCATTTGACATAAACTTGACACGTTTGGAAGAATCTATTTGAAGCGAAGAACCTTGACCGAAAAATAATCAATATCAAGTCTAATATTTCACGTGACTGTTCTATGTGAGAAGTGATTCGAAAGTCCGAAAGCATGTAAATTAATTTTATGAAGAAAATTAATCAAGCAAAGTTCAAACATTTGAGAAACAATAGTTTAGTGTCACTTTATTCGATAGTAACGCGCACTTGTTATTGCCAATACAATTTACTCGCAGAGTATGAAATTATGAGCATTGTTGACATCTCTGCACAACACGCGAATCTCAAGGGCATGACATGTGTTGCGAATCAAGTACACTGTACTAACCTTTTGCAAAATGATGAGGACAATTTTGGTGAAACCTTAAGAAAACGGCTTGAATTGATGCACCTTTTCAGGTTTACACGCTGCAAATGTTAATGGATGCAGCTTAGATTGTCCGATGCACATGTGTCTCAACACCAGGTCTCAAAAGTCACTTCTCACTATGAATAATCGCAGAAGAACACATCAGTGAAAACTGTCAAACGTCACTGTTGCACTCTAAATAACTGACTCGAGATGCACTACAGTTCTATTACTTGCGAACTAACCGGGAATTGCAGCCGAAAGAGATCCAGCTCGAAGGACCAAAAATGTTCGTGAGCAATCGAAATTAAAGTTTTAAAAAATGTTGAAAAATAAGCGTTATGAACACTTGAACTTGGGGTAAAATTAATATTGTAATGCACATAATGAATAGTAGCAAATACTCTCTACTGAGAGTTGTCTTTATTTAAACATTAATAATTCTCATCATTAAATTTATACACAGAAATATAAGATATCTTGAATTTGAAACGACGAGACAAGCGTACCTTCGATCAGTTTGACGACGACTGACTCGCACGAGCAAGGTGCGAAGGTTCTAACACAAACATTCAATTTGAAGAGTATGACTCACGATAAGAATAAGATATATGGAAACAGAAATAGTAAATATAATACAGTCGAGAATTACAATTATTATAAATAGAACCTGTTTTAAATTCAATTTGTAAGGAAAAAGTCGTCGGTCAGCTTTAAATTAATAAAGACAAGCTTTTCAGTATAAATAGACAGAATTAAATTATCATTCAATCTCGAACAACATAGATCATATTCTGTTGACCAGTGGAATTGAAGTTAGATTAGAGGAAGCACTTCATCATACCATCAGCTGCATCGTTTACTCTGAATATGATAATGTCTTGGAAATTGATGGGTCAAGACAGGTCATTGCAAACTACAGCAACTGAAAACACGTTTAAACACGTTAAAAACAGGTTTAAATACGATGAAAATGTCACACATCATGTATGACTCCCTCTCTACATTCACAACAGTTGTTTAGCAGATGTTACCACCCCTTTGTACATGGGTAAACGGTTTTTCCAACGAAAACACCTGCTAGCGGCTTTTCTAGCAGCAAGGATGGAACGACATATGTTGAATTGTGGCGGGGAGAAATTGTTATACGACGACAGCCTACATAACACGAGACAGCCCATTTTTTGAGCGTTTTTGGTCAAAGACACTCTAGGCACTTATTTTTCAGTGGTGCATGGTCAGTGAATAGTCTTGCTGTTGTAAACCTTGCAGTTTTCGTTCTCGACGCAATTATACTCACTAATAAAAAATAATGCTGGAGTACGTAATCGACATTCAAGGATTTCGAGATAATGAAGATGGTTTTCAAGCAAAAGAGGTCGCCATAATCGCTTTGGATCACAGATTCCAGCGCTGGTTGTCAAAGCAACATCAGGAACAGCAGCGACTAATGGACAAGAATCCTGAAAAACCAGAGTAAAAAAAAATTGCGCCGAGGGCGAGGACTGACGTCGACGAAATGGATAAAAAAGAGGAATCTGCTGTCAAGACAAATAGCCCAGTGACTAACATCTACGACAACGTACCAGCAGATCATGAACATCCTACAAATTCTGCAAGCTCTCCAACTTACAGGAGTGAATACCCTTGAAGTTTACCTGGTTAATCAAATCCCAAAAATCTGGACACGACCTGCTGCTATAGTGGTCAATACAGATGACCACACAAAGCTGCTCCAGAGTACCTCTTCGAGAGAGTGTGGCCAGTTTTGTATTAAGCTCCTGTATCACATGTGTAATGCGTATACTTTGCGTGATTTTAATGCACTTTTTACGGATAATCCACAAAAAAATGATTGGATAGTGTGTGTGATAGCGACGTGTGTTAGATTTAAGTTTATAATAACAATTATCCAAAAAACTCAGATAGTTCTCGTACGTTGATTGCATGTATTTTTAAACTTAGTGTTTTTACCAAGGAATGTTTGTTAGTCTTTGGACCAAGGAATGTAAAAGTGACCGAATATCGCACCTTATTTTAGCAACGCTGATTATATGAATTCTTAGATTTAGTGTTTTCACCAAAAAAAAATCAGTTCCTTCACATCCCCCTGCAACAACACCCTTCCATCCATCTCATCGATCAATCAGAGGATCCCCCATAAAATAACCCTCCACTCCTTTTTAAGCCACGCTCACTGACCAATCAGATCTTCTGCCATACCCGAAGTACTCTACTCGGGGCAAAGCCGACCGTCGGCACAAAGATTTGCAAATAAGTTCAGGATTCATGAACCATTTTAGTTATTTTTTTAATCAAATAACTCTACTACTTCATTAGAGAAATCATTCTGTAAACACATCTTGAAAATTTATGGTGTAGAAGCAAAATTATGCAAAAACCAGTTTTGATAATGAAAGAATAGAATATTCTTTGAAAGAAATATAATGTTTGCATCTTTAATAGAAATACTTACGGCATGCAGATTTTATATTTTGTTAGATGAAACATTATACTGTTACAAAATTATGAAGATTAGCCTTAATTTAAGTCAAAAATATATTAAATTTGGAAAATAATTGAGAAAAGTCGAAAAGTAATAGTTGATAAATGACTGGATGGAGAAAAATGGAGGGTCAAGATTTGAGAGTCAAATTTTTATGGTCGGTCTGACCATCCGTAAGGTCATTTCGACCCGCCAGATGGTCGGCGAAGGTCGCGAAGTGGTCCAGGAAGCACAAAAAGTTGGTCAAATGTCTAAATTTAATTGGATTTGCACCAAAATTGGTATTTAGGTATCATAAAGGTCACTGATAACGAATTTGATACAAAAAATTCAAAATTCAAAGTAGCTGATAAAAACTGGCGTCGAAAAGCTGGAAATTTTTTTGAATTTCAACAAAAATCGTTAATTTGGGATTGTTAACGTCTGTGATAACGAATATAATACAAAGAATTTAAAATTACCAAAAAACGGAAATTCTAAATTCTAAATGGTGGATTAAATGTAATCTAAAAATTTCTGAAAAATGTTGCGTTGATTCAATACATTAAAAGATATCAAAAAGTCATATATTTTCAATGACAGGGCAAATGACACATGTAGGAATATTAAAATATGAACTGAATTTTTTTAAAATAGCAATAATGTATTCTTTATATGTTACATTTAAATAGAATTTCTTCTAATTCTTTGGCTTTATTAAAATCACTTCCTCTGTCATCTTGAGATTCATTATTTTGTTTATCCAGTAATATAAGGAGATCTTAGACTCGCTATGGTATATCTCTTATTCTTTTTTTTTTTTTTTTTGGTTGAGAACTAGAGAATTTCGGGTAGGAATTGAGAAGCAACCGCGAGAAAATGTCCTCGTTTATCTTTTCACGAGAGAACTTGCTTGTAAACTGCTCTCTTTCCTTCCTTTCTCATACTGGAACACTTCGGCACATTTTTCTTCTAAAAAACATTTCATAAAATTTCCATGACCTTCCTTACGATAAAATTCAAAGATAAGTGCATTAGTTTTAAAATTTTCCATTTTTAACTCGTTAAAGTGGAATTGGGCAAAATATGAATGCAGAATCATTATTTTTCCGTGCTTCCTTGAAGAGACTTTTCTCAAGACTGGCGATAGTTGTGATTGTAAAACCAAAAGTAGAAAGCGAAACGAACTTTGTTCACACAGGAAAGTGAGGGTAGGGTCAGGAAAAGATTTTTGTAAAAGATAGTCTATAAGAACACCCAGTTTCTTCTTAATATGTACATCTTTATTGACGATATAGCTAATTCAAACTGAAGTAGTAAACATAACAAAAACTTTCCTGATGCAAAGTAGCTTTGCTGCACTGTCCCGACTTTCGAGCTGCACGGTCTGTTCGGGGACTTCGCGAAGCATCTATCTCAATGCAGTTGTGACCAGGTGACAGGTAGATTGGAACTTACCTTTAACAGCATTTCTCACAAATCCGTATATTTTTTGTTAGAATAACTTTTTAGAATGATTTTGAAGCAATCGGGCAACAAATATAAAAAAAATATTTTAATGTTATAAATAATTTTTAAAATTTATTAAAATAACATCACAAAATATTATTTCAATTCAGAATATGTTTTTCAAAATAAAAACATGCTGAAGACTGTTGAGATTAATTTTAAAACTACAAATAATTCGTTCTAAAATGTATAAGTTCAAGGATGCACATATATACCTTGCATTATAATATTGTATAACTTAACGTCCTACACTAATTCCCGTCATTTCCCGGCTCTCATTTTTGTGCGAAACTTTACTTATATATCTTCAAAATGACCTTACTTGTTTTGGCAAGGTTTATTTTAGTAACATATTTGTTATAAGAGTATAAGTTTGAATCTTATTTTTAGCCTTTAGGCTTAATTAAATAACATTATTAATGTTTATAAAAATCTTATTTCAAACGTTACATTAAGTAGGATCACATAATATGCTGCAAGTATAAATCGTAGTTTATTAAAATTTTGTTATTACTTTTCACACAGCATCTCTCCAATTTAGTAATGGATAGTACATAGAACGACTGTTCCGAAGGAAACTGTTTTAACAAAGATTTCCGAAAACAGAGTGTATCAACTATATTCTACTTCACTAGAGTGTCGTATCTCTGTGTATTAGTAAATGGAGATACGACACTCTAGCGAAGTAGAATATAGTTGATGCACTATGTAATCGGAAATCTTTATTAAGACAATTTTCTTCGGGACATTCGAGAAATCGATTTTTGAAGTTGCGTAGCTTTTAGGGCTTCAAAAATGTTGAAAATATTTTTAAATATACATTTCTCTTTTGCTTTCATGAAGTTTAGGTATTGACAAATATATTAATCAATTGTTCTCCTTTAAAGATTAAAGTTCAAATATCGACTTTTGATCAACATTTTGTGCTTTTGTCGGACCACTGTAGGTCGGTCCGACCATCCAAATGATCAGTTTGACCATCGGGAAGGTTGCCCTATAGTCGACTCTCCAATATAGTTAGACGTTCAGCTTAACCTTCCACTTTTCTCCGTGTATACTCTAGAGTCTAGAATACGATTGATAATCTAGCCTCAAAATTCTTCTTTTGCGTACGTACGAGAAACCCAGCAGTATCAGTGTTCAAGAGATAGCAATATATTTTGTTTTATTTATTGTATGTTTTTATCTCTCCGATCCTTTCAAATTGAATGAAATTGATATAAGAGATGGATTTTTCTTTCATATGAAACATGTCTCTAGAGTCACTGAAGCAGTTAATGTTTACTGGACACCTACGCGAGTAGTGCGTATGTCAACAAATAAGAGGCTAAAGAGGTTTTGTCTGTAATTTTATTAAAATAAACTTTAATTTCTTACAACATATGTTCAAAAGTTACTGTTCTAATTTATAAGATGTCAACAAAACAAACCATCAAGTTTTTAAATCCTAAGGAATTTCTACTTTTATAAAAAGAACTGTGGACGTCTTTGCCTCGGTATCCGCCGGCTTCGACCCGTTATGCAACTCGTGGGAAATAATTAAATTATCAAATCATGGTTTTACTAAAATAGCAATGCAGAAGGAAATGAGACAATATCAATACCACTTATTATTAACTTTTTACACAGCAATAAATGTGAACCGGACGGTTTTGTCCCGATCTACCCTACTTCATTCCTTTTTGCTTTCTCATACAGGAAGCATTGTGATGGTTAAATTTTCGAAAATTTTTTAATTCATTCAATTAAACGTTCGCTAGTTCATGAATGTCTAATACAATGTTCTGAACAATTGTCCGGATGTGCATGCGTGTGCGTGAGGATGTCACACTTTTTTGTCAACACAATAACTTGAGAACGGTTGCAGATAAATTAATGAAATTTGCATGGCTTATTTTTACAACTAATATCTTAAATCAGACACAAGGATTTTAAAAAATATTCATTGTATTTTTTTCTAGCACTTTTTTACTATTTGAAAAATCGGTTTTTATAATTAAAACTCTTTCATCATTACAATTTACAGTTAATGCATTAGAACAAAAGATTCCCTGCTTCGAAAGGAATCGATTGACCTATAATATTAATACATATTATTGAAGATTAAGAAAATTTGGATCATTTTTAATATTGAAAAAAATTAGGATTTACAATTTTGTTAGACTAATTAATGCTTCCTCTAGGAGGAAGCAAATTATCTATTTGCTATTTCATCATAACGAAGAAGCAAAGTGCTCATGATATGAACGCCAAAAAATATAAACTACGGAAAAACACCCGAAATCGAATTTACAGCTAGCTTAAATTGATTTTATTCAAATGAAAGCAACTACGGTTAAAATTATTGTACATAAAAAAGGTAAGAAATTAACTTTTTCATAATTGTCATGTTCAGTTTGGTAATAAATATAAATAATAAAATAAATACATACACACACTCGCGCGCGTGTGTCTGTGTGTGACCGGCTCCGAAAAAGGGACCTAGTGCCTAATAGTCATAAGGCCTAAAGGGGCATATGAAATAGGCATAAAATAGCTCTTATGCCTATTAGACACTAAACCCGTTTCTTTGGAGTCGGTCACATATATGGGTCATTCAAAAGTTTTTTTAAAATCGGCTGCGCGACCATGACAGCAATTTGTCTTGCGATTTTTTTCCTACAGGTGCCCAGAAATCGCCAAAAATAAAGTACTAGATTTTTCGATTCGAAAAATTCTGAGAAATTTTTTTATAAAATTTGAGTTTTTCATAAATATTGCGTTTTTTTCAAACTTGCATAAAAAATGTAATCAATAACTGATTTCAAAGTTTAATGGCTGAATTTATTCGTTTCATAGAGTAGCTTTAGGAAAAATATTTACCTTACACGCATTTCGAAAAACGCAACCTAGTGTCATTTTCAGAATTGTCTATAAATTCATTAAATTTCACAAAAATTTAAAGAACTGCAAACTTTTAATTTTCAAGTTAAGTGATCTCGCCTTTATATGAATTTATAAGGTATATTATACATACTTAATGAAAATTTCATGGAAAGAATTCTAGTGAAGGCTTTCTTTTTCTCTGATAGAAATATTTATAAGGCTAAAAAAGCTATTTATGATCAAATTTACCATTTTCACATCGACAACAGCTATAGACCTAACTTTATTTGGGTGATTCCACACTAAGTGCACAACTCAATATCCCTGGCGTTTAAAAAAAAAATGAGTTTAACTTTAAAATATTAATATTATCTAAACGAAGAATTTCCATGCCTAGACACCATGACCACTATTTACAGTTATTCTCAATATAATATTTTTACCGTGACACTAGTTCAAACAGTCAAAACGTCACGGTCCGGCATGTCCCTAGTGCATTGGGCTGAAGTTTCAGACTTCCAATTTAACAAATTAAAAAAGAAATCACTACAAATTTGTAAAAAAGGATCTCAAGACATTCCCGACGGTTTATAATGCGGTCTAGGCCATAAAAACGTAGTTTAAGGCAAACAAAAATACAATTTTTCCAAAAATGTTAATTTTCGAATAGAACCAAACAAGTGTGCCACTTTCAACCATCGAAAATCAAAATCTAGTGTATCGCAGGTCTAGAAAAAAATTAAAAGCACAAATTTGGAATTGCGTATGTCAGTCAAAATGAGCAAAAAGTATTCTTGAATTCCCAACCACAAACATTTACGGTATATTTTCTAATAGAACCAAACAAGTGTACCACTCTTAACCATCGGCAGTCGAAGGCTAGTGGCTTCAAAGTCTAAAAAAAATTATAAACACAAACTTTGAATTGCACAGGTCAGACAGATTAAGCAAAAGGTATCCTCGAACTCCCAACCACAAAAATTTTCGGTATATTTTCCAATAGAACCAAACAAGTGTACCACTTTTAAACATCGAGAGTTGAAAGCTAGTGGCTTCATAGTCTAGAAAAAAAATTATAAGCACCAATTTTGATTTGCCGAAGACTGTCAAAATGAGAAAAAACTAACCTAGAACTCTCAGCCACAAACACATAATTGGTTGTAATCAAAAATATACGCTTACATGACTTTAGTAACGACAACGGGACTAGACTAATTAGCTTCGCTACGTCAAAAAATCTCCTTATTAAAAGCACCTAT
>JBAGKK010487394.1:0-16205 GCA_037177015.1 Euceroptres primus
CAAAAACATATAGGTATGGTGGTCTAGTTCACGGGACATGCCACTTTTATTTTTTTGTGGGGCTGTGTTATCAAATTTTTAGATAAAAATGAAATGATTTAATAAATTCATACGTTAAATAAGTCCCAAAAACCTTTCTAATTATTATACTTAAGTAACAAAGTTTTTTAAAAATAGGTCGTAACCGACTTAGGAGAAATAAAATGGACTGACCCTATAGTTAATATTTTTAACAATTTTATTCGTTTTTTTAATACAACGAATTCTTTGATACAATGACAACTCGCGAATTTATGTAAAAATTTGCATGAGCTTTTTCTGTTTAATTTTTCATATTTTTGAGATTCATACGTAAAAGTCATTAAATATAATTTTCCACAAACTTACATTTAAATTATTAATTATATATATATTATGTATATTAAAAATTTAAATTATTATAAAATTGCAAAAGAAGAAGAAATCAAAATCTATAATTTAAAATTTAATTTAATCAAGTCTGACGTATTCCCCAGAGTTTATATTTATATTTTATCTAAGCAAAAGTAACGTTATTGTCAAATAAAAGAAAAATATTGTATTTTTGCATCAGATAAAAAATGACCGTTTTTCAGTATTTTCAAAGGCATTATTTAAACTGAAAAAATTATTTTTTAAAATTAAAACTTAATTTTCAAGATTCCTTTTTATAAAATTTATCCAAAATTTAATCTTTTTCACACTTTATGACTCCCAAATACGCAAATTTTCACTTGAAAATTCGACACTTTGGAGGTTTTCCTTATTTTCAGAGATTAATATCTCTTAGACAGAAAAGTTTAAAAATGTAGGATTTCCAAGGTATTTAAATCAGTTCTTGATCTAATCACCCTGTAAATTTCGCGCTGGTTCCGAACTTTTTTTCCAAAAATAACGAGTTTGAAAATAGTTAAGAAAATCACTATTTTGAGTTTTAGTTCCAATTAAGTTGAAGTTGGTTTTCGTGATATAATGGCGTTAAATTTGATTTCTAAAACATTTAGTTAATTCTATTTTCTTTGCAAAAAATGTAATTAATCACAAATTTAATTACTTAAACCTTTGTAAACCTTTTATACTTTTATGATTAAAACTTTTATAAATCTTTAAATAATTAAATTTGTAATTAAAAATATTTTTTGCAAAGAAAATAGAATTAACCAAATATTTTAAAATCCAAATTTAACGCTGTTAATATCAGGAAAACCTACTTCAACTTAGTTGGAACTAAACCTCAAAATAGTGATTTCCTTAACTATTTTCCGAGCCGTTATTTTTGGGGAGAAAAGTGTGGGCCCAACACGAAATTTATAGGGTGATAGATCAAGAATTGATTTAAATACCCTATAAATCCTACATTTTTTAATTTTTCTGCCTAAAAGATATTCATCTCTGAAAATAAGGAAAACCTCCAAAGTGTCGAATTTCGAAGTGAAAATTTGCGTATTTTTGAGAGTCATAAAGTGCAAAGAAGCTTAAATTGTGGATAAAATGTACAGAAAGGAACTTGGGAAGGTAAGTTTTAATTTGAAAAAATAATTTTTTCAGCTTAAATGATGCCTTTGAAAATCTTGAAAAATGGTAATTTTTTACCTGTTGCAAAAATACAATATTTTTCTGTTATTTGACAATAAAGTTACTTTTGCACATAAATGCACATAATGAACATCAATGTTACATTTTTCTTAACCGTTGCACTTTCATTGACAAATTTTTAGATAAAAAATGAAATCATTTAATAAATTCATACATTGATTAAGTCCCAAAACAAAATTTTTTAAAATTGGTTCCAACCGAATTAGGCGAAATAAAATGGACTGACCCATATATTAACAAAGTAAACAAGCAATTCTTTCAGCAAAACACAATAAATTAGCAATTAAAATCCTTTGATACATGTTCTTTTCTTGGTTCATTACAAATTTTTACGAAGTTCAATAATTTACATGAGAAATTAAATGAGAGAAAAGTTCTCTTCAATTATGGTTTTTAACGACAAACCCAGGAAACAGAAACCCATTGGGGGGGGGGATCGTATTTGAGGTCTTATGAAGTGATTATTTGAATTAAATACCGTAAACGTAAATTCTTGATATTCTCTAGAACTGAACAAGCAAACAAAATCTGAAACTTCTGCATATAAATTGTTTAAAATAGGGTTTCAACAGTTCACAAATTAAAAATTTTCTGTGAAATATAACAATCTATCCTGCAAATCTAGATTAGCAGATTCAAAACGTGATTCCGATTTGACCGATTGAAATAGTCGTAAACCGATTAAAAATTTTACCTTTGTGAATCTGTCAATTTCAAATACCTATTTCAAAGAAGCTCGCATTCAATCGTTTTTTTCTCCCTGGGAAAGGAACAAAATTTGAAAGACTGATAAAAACTAGAAAACCACGTAAATCCAAGAAAATGCCGTCACGAATTACCGATCGATTTTTTATTTGCATTCAGCAGGTTTATTAGAAGAGAAATGCAAATAATGATAATACTGAAATTTTGGAAAATAATAAAGCATATATTTAGGCATCTATGTCTGGTGCTTTTTAGCACCAGACAATTTTCAATTTTCGTAGCCTTCATCATCCTAGATTCTTAAATTAATTTCTCCTTTTTTTAACTATTATACGGAAACGTTGCTAAGTCAAATAATTTTTACATACAAATAGCTGTAGTTTGAAAGTGAGAAATTAATTTAAAAATCTAAGTTGGTTAAGGCTTCGAAAATTTTTTTATCTAAACAAAATGAGACCTGATTGATTAAAATCAGATCATTTTTAAAAGGCATTATCTTTAAAAACTGCATAAAACTCTGACCTACAATAATTATTATTAAAAATTACATTTTTTATATTTTTAATTTTTTTCCTGCTAAAGTGAACATTTTTCTTTGAGAATATGTGTTAAGCAACATTACTAATATATTTTAAGCTGATAATTAATTCTTTTTTTCAAAAACCTTCCTAGCCCTGATGAACCTCCTTAAGATTCTTTAAGGGATTAGTTGAAATTAAGTATAATTCTCAAGAAATAAATATTCAAGTAAAAGAAATAAATTATTAAAAGATTATTCAAATTAAATAATTATTAAGACAGTGTTTAAGATTAAGGTCCTAGGAGAATGAGAATTAGCATCTTGATTAAATTTTAGTTATTAAAACAACAGAATGTCGTGCTTTTTACAAGTTCATTTTTAATTTTTAATTTCTAATTAAAAAGGAAAATTAATCCTTAAAAGTATTAGTATTAGTATTTATTTCTTCATTGTACACCGATTTAGATTTTTACTAATATGTGCATCACCCCAGCATAGGAACTATAATTAAAATTAATCACAATTAATAACTAATTCAAAATTAGTTAAAAAATATTTATAATTTAATCAAAGCCTTGAATGTTTCAAGATTTCAGTAATAGTCATTAAAAGAGCTGATGCTTCTTAAGGTTATGTGATACATAGTGATGTCACGAATTACCGACCGATTTTGTATTTATATTCAGCGGGTTTATTAAAATGAAAATGCAAATATAATACTGTAATTTGAGGAAATAATAAGGAAAAATATCAAGGAATCGATGTCTGGTGCGTTTCCATTTTTATTTTGAAAAAAAATTGTTTTTGAAAATTTTTTTTTACAAAATAAAAACTGAAACGCACCAGACATCGATGCCTAAATATATTCTTTATTATTTCTCGAAATTTCAACATTATATTTACATTTCTTTCTTAACAAACCTGCGGAATATAAATATAAAATCGGTCGGTAATTCTCGTGATGTCATTATGTATCACATACATAGCTCGAACTATGGCTTTCAAAAATAAAGCAGTTATTACTAATAAGTAATACAAGCATACACACAAATACAAGTTTTATTATTTTATAGCAATCATCGCTTCCAATTAAATTTAAGTAATTATCTTTAATTCATTATTCCAACTGACTTCAATTAATTTTTAATGTACATTTCATTTTTAACTTTCTCAATTAGTTTTACATTATTTTTAAAAAATTTGATTTAAATTCATTTTCAAAGTCCTTTTTGTAAATTTCAAATACATAAGAAATTAACTTATAAACTTACAATTTTAATAAACTTTACATTGTAAATTGTAATGAAAATAATTAATCAAAAGATTTATTTTTTAAAAACTGTACAAGTGGACATTTATTCACATTAGAAAAGCTCAAAGGAAGTTTTCAAATTAAATTTATTACTTTAAGATTATTTGTTATTTTTATTTTTTTATTAATTATCCCCTATTTTGAATTTTAAAATTATTTTATGTGGTACGCCTGTTACGATCAAAATAGATATGACACTGACTAAGATCTATAGAAAAATAGGTAAATGACGTAAACACGTGTAAATGTAAACATAACCTAACTTTTCAAAATGTCAGAAGCAGAAGAACCCAAGCAAAATATTCAAACAAAACCTTTATTTCGAGATCTTACAGCTGACGAATCAGAACCAGAATCAACTGTAATCGAAAGTTTATGTATGAATTGTGGAAAAAATGTAAGTAGATTGTTTAATTTAATTTTAAATCACTTGAATGAAATTTCGACAAACGTTCCTACCACGAAGTCTTCAAAATCCAAACGATTACTTTCTTTTGCTAATAATTTCATAACAACTTATTAAATGTATTTTATATCATTACAGAAATTAATTTAAATTTATTTTCAATAATTGTTTTACTTAAAGCTTTATAATTTTTATTGCGAACATTGTGAACCTTGTGAACAATTACATAACCTATAACTATGCAAAAGGCTTATTAGAAGGTTCTAGAATTTTTTTAAATAAAAATTATTTCTATCTTGAAATATTATTATTTAATTAATTATTAAAATATTGGGACTTCAATAACCAATATCATTGTCAAATACTTTTTGTTTATAAAATACGAGTAATAATTATGATCACCGTAAAATTATATACTTTTCTGAAAGTAACTTTTTAAATTACTAATTTGACTTTTTGTTTTTCAGGGCGTTACGAAATTATTGCTCACAATAATTCCACATTACAAAGAAGTTGTGGTGATGTCCTTTGCTTGCGAGCACTGTGGTTATCAAAATAACGAAATACAAAATGCAGGAAAAATCGCAGAAAAGGGAATCCAAATTTCTCTAACAGTCTCAACAGCCAGGGATTTAAACAGACAAGTAGTAAAATCAGATTACACTTCTGTTCGAATTCCGCAGCTCGATTTTGAAATTCCAGCATTATCGCAAAAAGGAGGTACTTAAAATACTATAAATTAATATTATTGTTTGAGAATTTCAACTAAAATTATTCGGCTACTTTCAATTCCTTTGAAATTTTTTTTGTATTTTCTAGTAACTATTTAAATTAATTAGATAACGTTTTCAGAGGTGACTACAGTTGAAGGAATAATCGGACGCAGCATTGCTGGTTTGGAACAGGACCAGATAAAACGAAGAGAAGAAAATCCAGAAATAGCTGCGCAAATCGAGGCATTCATCGAAAAACTTCGAGCTCTCAAAGAATGCCGAGAACCATTCAAAATATTGTTTGAAGATCTTTCTGGAAATTGTTACGTAGAAAATCCTTTCATGCCTTTAAAAGATAGCAATTGTGAAGTAACTCATTTTAAACGAACAACGGAACAAAATCACACTTTAGGAATTTACACAGAAAATGAGGATTCACTCTTAAAACCTATTAAGGAAGGAGAATTTCCCTTGGAAGAAATTGAGGGAGAAGTTTTGACGTTTCCTACAAATTGCCCAGAGTGCAATAGACCTTGTGAAACGAATATGAAGATGACCAGTATCCTTTTAAAAATTAAGAAAATACTTTTTACATATTCAGGACTTTTTTTAATTTCAAAAGCTCACTAATCACTGTTTTAAAAATCCTTAAATCTTATCTCAGAGATTCCACACTTCAAAGAAGTAGTGATAATGGCAACGACCTGCGAAGCCTGTGGACATCGAACAAACGAAGTGAAAAGTGGATCAGGAATCGAACCCCAAGGAATTAAACTAGAAGTCAAAATAACAGGAAAACAAGATTTTAGCCGTGACATTTTAAAATCCGACACCTGCCACATGGAGATTCCAGAGTTGGAAATAGAAGTTGGCCCCACCACTCTTGGGGGGCGATTTTCCACAGTGGAAGGAATTGTAGTAGCCATCAAAGATCAACTGGCTAATTCCACAGCTTTTATGGGAGACTCGAGTGACAAAGAAACTGTAAACAGATTAGAACGTTTCATCTCTGATTTGGAGCTAATACTTGAAGGAAACAAAGAAATAACTTTAATTTTGGATGACCCAGCTGGAAACAGTTACATTCAAAGTCTTTCGGACGATGGACCAGATGATAGACTAAAAATCACAAGGTACGACAGGAGTTTTGACCAGAACGAAGAACTTGGTGTCAACGATATGAAAGTGGAGAATTACTAATTATGTAAAGATTTCTTAGCCATAGAAATTTTTAACAGAAGGTTTTTATTAAATGAGGATTTTTTAAACTACCTTCGGACTCTTATTGTAGAATTAGTTTGGAATTTCTATCACGAGTTATCACTCATCTCCAGTAGTTAAATGTCTGAAATTAAAAGGCAATTTTTATGTGGTTAAAGTTAAAAAGGATAACGGATACTAAATTTTTCAAGTTACACAATGGGAATGGAGTCAAGTTTTTTCAAAGCTGGCAACCTGCGAGTAACTTGAACCCGCCAAACTTCTTGATCCACACTTTCAGAGACAGGATTATTAGTAAACAATAAATCTTGGAGATGTGGGAGCTCTTGCAAACGATTAAATTCGTTCCAGTCTTTGACTAGATTGTTGCTCATGTAAAGTACTTTTAAAGCTTTTAAAGCATTCACACCCTTTAATTTTTCAATCAGATTGTAGGAAATCCACAACTCTTCCAAGTGTTCACCAACTGCTTCCAATCCAGAGAAAGTTTTTATGTAGTTTCGACCCAAAGAGAGAATTTTGAGATTTTTTAAGGAACTGATTCCTGTGATCTTTTCTATCATGTTCGTTGAAAGAGACAATTTCCTAAAAAGTTAATGGGAGTTTTATACTTACTTTTGATTAAGAAGTGCAAATTGTTAGAAACGTTTGTAGTTGTAGGAAGGTAATTTGTTGTTTTACTCAACACTGGTGAGAGCAGCCAAACTATTATCCATTCTATCAATTGGGGGCCATTGAAAACCCAAAAATACATCTGTAGCTTCGCCAGCTTCTTTCTGATTTGCCTCTTCCCATCTCTGAATTGCTTCTTTGCAAGTTGTTGCTTTTGTCTGCTCAGATAAGATTTTTTAGCTTCATTAATACAAATGCTATTTTAATACAAGTGAAGGATCAACTTTGTTCTGATAAAAGAAATAAAAATAATTTTAAGCAAACTATTTTTCTAATTAAATATAAAATAAACTTATTCAAACATTAATTATTTAGACCTGCATATATTTTAATTAAAAATACCATAATTTCCACTAGTTAAAGAAGAAATCTTGCAAATAACCTTACGTATAACTTTGACAGCGAAAAGAGTTGAACAAATGAATTTTTCCCTACACTTTACAAATTTATTGTTAAATAATTAATCCTCTCAATTTCAAATTCTATAGCAGGTATTATAATTTCTAAAAGAATTCGAAATCAAAACAAGTAATCAGTAATCACACTTTGAATTTTGAGAAAATATTTGCTTCATAGTAAAAAAGTTAATTAATTTTTAAAACATACCGATAGTTTATTAAAAATAAATAATTTTAACACATCTGCAACAGAGTTCGAAGTGATCATTAAGTGATTAACCTCGACTAACAAACGCAAACTATTTTCAATAAATTATTGATTAAAAAAATATTGATTGCAGACAACAAAGTTTCTTAATTGATAAAAACAATAATAGGGATCACAGCGGTTAAATAGTTCAATTTTAGGGGGAATACGGGCAAAAAGGGGAATAGGGGACTGACTGTGATTCCTGCAATAATTTTCCTTCAGTCTTTAGTATTTCCTTAGACACTAAATAAACGTTGCTTATTTTAAAATTTAGTTAAATGACATTATGCACCTAGATTTTAGTGGTTTGTAAGACACCGAGTAAACGTTACTCATTAAAACTTATATGGTAATTTCATAAACATAAATAATAAATTTCGTAAATATCAACAAACGACCTTAAACACTTTGAATTTTTCTAGAGTCCCATAAATAACCATAATTAAATCCAGCATCATTTGTGATCGGGTCTTCTTGAAGCGATTTCCTCATAACATGGGTCCTAGAAAAAAACACATAATTTTCAACTAAAATTAATAAAATGTAGACAGAATTGTACGCAAGACTAACCAATTTTAGATATTTTTAAAAATCCTTTTAAACGGTTGTGAAATTTTTCAAATTCGATAATTCTGTTTACTTACCAACGACTTTTTCATCCCAAAGATTTTTTTTAGTTTTGACGTATCCATATCGATTGATGATGAAGCTTCCTCTTCAACTGGCAGCTCTGAATAATCTTGATCATCATCTGTCGATATGTTGATGATTTCTCTACTATCATCGTTTGTTCTTCCACCAGGTTGATTAATACATTTCTTTGTGATGTGTGATAATCTCTTCGGAATTTTCGAACCGTCTGGAAGCACAATAAAATACCTGCCTTCATCAAGTGCCTCTTCAACTACAAAATTTTCATCTTCATCAATTCTTAAACGCTCTTCTTCCGCTGCAACTCCTCTCTCTTCAGAAACATTAGACGTTCCTTCATCCTGGCTCTGATAATCCTTTACAGAAAATTTATCAATCTGGAAGTTTTTGCAAATATCAACAGTATCCTCCTCTGAAACTCTCATTTTTTCTATCTCTTTCAACGACGAATTCTCAATTCTGTTTACGAATCTCTGAGAAAGAATTTGAGTAGTTTGGTCTTTGCAAGACATAAGCTGAGACTCGATCACATTGCTGATTTCTCTTTCATTCTCCTTGTTGGAATCAAGTCCAGAAGTTGGGTAATATCCTAGTATTCGTAACTTTTTACTAGCTGCCTGATATTCCTCTTCTTTTTGATTTAATCTTTCCAAATTAAGTCTTTCTGTTGTCTTTTCAGAATCGCTGATTTGAGATTTTCTTTTCTTCTGATTTTCCATTTCCTTCTGTTTTAATTGCTTTATATTTAGAATCTCTGTTGTCTTCTCGGAATTGCTGACTCGAGATTTTCTTTTTCTGGCACTATTTACCTCTGGCACTTTAGCCAAGTTCTTCCTTCGCAGATATGGACTCAAAAGTTCAGCAGTACCGTTTTCCGAAAAAGAATCATTATCATGATTTATATTTTGCTGATTGGAATCGATGTAAACTTCTAAACTTTCAGGCACTAATTTTTGTTTCTTCGAAGGTCTATGGGGAGCCAGTTCTTCCTCAGTCAGTTTCTCAGAATTTTGAATTTCAATAGGCCTTCTTTCTATCTCCGGAGTCCCTGGACCCAAGTCCCCTCTCGTTCTTTTAAAACCAAAATTAAATAAGGTCCTAATCACTGGCCCGTTTGTAGACATATTAGTTTTTAACTCACTTGGTGATAATATTGTGACATCTTTATCCAAAAGATTATAACCACGACTTAGTTTCCCAAGTTTGTAAAAAGGAATCTTCTTCTTTGCCTTACATAATCTTCCTGCTTTTATAAATGGGACGTTTTTGCTTTTTCTACGAAAATTTGAATCTTCGAGTTTTTCTCTTCCTGAGACAGATTTAGATCCTGCTGGCAATTCTACTGAAAGAGGTTGACTTTTGTCGATTAAAGGAACTGTTTTTGTAGATTGAGTACTTTGACGAGATTCAAATATATCTCCAGAAGGGGAAAATTGAATTAAGTTCGAAGAAACTGACGGCTTTTTTCTTTCTCGTAAAACGACTCTTGAACTTAATTCTAGAGGAAACGATTCTTCGAGACTTTTAGACACAGTATTGCTGTCGGGGATAATTTCGGTTTCATCCACAAACTGATTACTTTTGTTACTCTCATTAGAGGGTTTCGAAGTTGATCCTTCAGTATTTTCTATACTTATTATACCCGCCTTATCTTTATGAAGTTCAGAGTTCAAAAAATCCTCGACTGTAGGGCAAATAATTTTATCCATTTCGGGGGAAATTTTATTGAGTTCAATTTTCTCAGAACTAGCGTTTGAAGAACTCAGACTTTCTTCTTGGAACTTCAAAATCTGACCCATTCCTTCTTGATCTTCGTCTTGATCTTCTGTTTCATGTACTTCATCAGAACTTTGGCTTTGATCTTCTGTTTCTTGTACTTGATCAGAATTTCGGCTTTGATCTTTCTCTTCTTCATCGCTCTCTTCGTTTAGCTGTTCGTCTTCGACTTCTTCTTCATCCAGGCCATTCCTAGAATCGAGGTCCTTTAAGGGAACTGTTTTTGTAGATTGGATACTTTGACGAGATTCAAATATCTCTCCAGAAGGGAAAAATTGAATTAAATTCAAAGAAACTGATGACTTTTTGCTTTTTCGTAAAGCGACTCTTGAATTTAATTCTAGAGGAAACGATTCTTCGAGACTTTTAGACGCAGTATTGCTGTCGGAAACAATTTCGGTTTCATCCACAAACTGATTGCTTTTGTTACCCTTATTAGAGAGTTTCGAAGGTAATCCTTCAGTATTTTCTATACTTATTATACCCGCCTCATCTCTATGAAGTTCAGAGTCCAAAAAATCCTCGACTGTAGGGCAAATAATTTTATCCATTTCAGGCGAAATTTTATTGGGTTCGATTTTCTCAGAACTAGCGTTTGAAGAACTCAGACTTTCTTCTTGGACGTTCAAAATCTGACCCATTCCTTCTTGATCTTCGTCTTGATCTTCTGTTTCTTTTAATTCATCAGAACTTTGGCTTTGATCTTCTGTTTCTTGTATTTCATCAAAACATTGGCTTTGATCTTTCTCTTCTTCATCGCTCTCTTCGTCTTGCTGTTCGTCCTCGACTTCTTCTTCATTCAGACCATCCCTAGAATCGAAGTCGATTAAGGGAACTGCTTTTGTAAATTGGGTACTTTGACGAGATTCAAATATCTCTCCAGAAGGGGAAAATTGAATTAAATTCGAAGAAACTGACGGTTTTTTGCTTTTTCGTAAAGCGACTCTTGAATTTAATTCTAGAAGAAACGTTTCTTCAAGACTTTTAGACGCAGTATTGCTGTTGGTAACAATTTCAGTTTCATCCACAAAATGAATGTTTTTGTTACTCTTATTAGAGAATTTCAAAGTTGATCCTTCAGGATTTTCTATAATTATTATATCCGTCTCATCTCTATGAAGTTCAGAGTTCAAAAAATCCTCGAATGTAGGGCAAATAATCTTATCCACTTTGGGGGAAATTTTATCGGGTTCGATTTTATCAGAACTAGCGTTTGAAGAACTCAGACTTTCTTCTCTGACGTTCAAAATCTGACCCATTTCTTCTTGAACTTCGTCTTGATCTTCTGTTTCTTGGATTTCATCAGATCTTTGGCTTTGATTTTTCTCTTCTTCATCGATCTCTTTGTCCTGTTGTTCGTCCTCGACTTCTTCTTCATCAAGATCATCCCTAGAATCGAGGTCATTAGAATTGTGGCTTAGACTTTCTGATTGAGAATTGAAATTATGTTCTTCCTCTGGACTTTCCTCTTGTTCATCTTCTTCAACGCTGACAATGTGCTGCTTCCTTAAACACTTTCTAAACTTTTGAAAATATTCCGTCTCAGACGAAGAATTTAATTCGTCTGTATTGATTCTTGCAGGGGGCGTTTTAATTTTTCTTTGCCGAAAAGAATCATCCTTATCTCGACGACTTCCTTTGAACGGTCCTTGCATTTCAGAATCCACTTGGAACGAACGCACGAACAGATTTTTAGAACCTATGGCAAAAATTTAGAAGAAATTTAGATTTAGAATGTTTTTCTTGTCCAGAATTTCAGGTACAATGAATATAAATTAATCAAATAAACTTACTTTCAATGTGAGTGTCGGCTTTAACAGCCTCCTCGAGTTTCTTGAATTGAAGGATTATTTTCTCAAGCTCATAGTTTGTTTTTTTACTCCGGCGAGTAATCGCATGAAAAAGACACCTTGGACAATCTCGTTCCTTTTCGATGCATTCTTGGCAGAACGAATGACCACAACGCATGGTCCACGGATTAGAACAAACTTTTTTGCTGTAACACAAAATACTATCAATAGGAAAGGTACATTAAACATATATACTGTAGTAAGTTTAAATGTTTTCAGACGACAAAATGCCTCTTTTATTTTTGAATAATATTAATTATAAATTTTACGGAATATTCAAAATCCAAATTTTCTAAACTACACTCCGCCTATTTTTTTTTTTAAGTTGCATAAAATAAGATAATTTTGATAATACACAATTTAAAATTTTTTGCTGAAAGTAACCTGAAAAATATCAAAATTCTGCATCCAATGAGCCCGAGTTAAAGTATTTTTTTCCTGGATTTTGCCAAAGTCTAAACTCGAAGCAAAAAGATCCTAAAAATTCGAACTTATACAATCATTTATAAAAGAAATATTAAAAATAATTATACTACATACTGTAAGAAAATTTAGTTAACTATTGATAATTATCACTTTCATAATTTTTTTAAAACAATCTTTCGAGTTTTTTAAATTTTTTAAATTTTTGCGTCTTTCTATTTTCAAGTTTAGACTTTGGCAAAATCCAGGGAAATTTTACTAGGACGTTCTTGGCACAATAGTCACATTCTATGTTAATTTACTTTTAATATAAACGCAAGAACACTTAAAAATGTCGTGTATTGCAGGAGTTCTTCAAAATTTAAGGAAACTTGGAAATTTTGACTCTTTTGACAGTATCTTCTTTAATCCAGACAGCTGGTAGTTTTTTTCCTGAATAATTCCCAGACGCGTGGACGGACCATTTCCATTGCGTTGTACAAAAAAAAGTTCAAATTAAAAAAGAAAGTATACAATTCTAAGAAAAACAAAAAGAAAAGAACCTCCTATCTCTAATAGGTTTTGAGATACGGTAATTTAAAAAAACTCGTCGAAAAATCACTACTTTTTATAACTTTGTGTGTACCATCTGAAGAAATGATTTTATGAAAAAATGTCCAAGAGATGAGTGAAAATTCAATTTTTCATCTTTAATTTGCCACAAAGGACAAAATCGTAGCTCTAATAGGTCGGCAGTTATGACCCTGGAAAGTGGACCCTTTTTGCACATAATCATCTGAGTGTACCAAACAGGGCAAGTACGGCCATATTTGAACATTTTTATGCAAATTAAGTGATTAGCACTAATAGAAAGTAAATAATACATACTTTTTTATTGATAAACAATTAATTTTTTATAACAAAATCATTGAAACACCTGTTTTTAGTACTTTTTTACTGTTTTTCAGTACTTTTGCGGCAAAAAAGTTATTATAATTTATTATATTTATGTAATGTGCCCTTTGTTGTTAATAAACAATTATATGTTCATAACAAAATTATGAGACAAAAAAGTTATTATAATACATTTATCTACAATATGCCTTTTCTTATTAATAAACAAGTAATTTTTTATAACAATATCATAAAAAACATGTTTTTTGTACTTTTCATCCTTTTTTCAGTACTTTTGTGGCAAAAAAGTTATTCTACTTTATAATGAATATCTAATATGCCTTATGTTAGTAATAAAATAGACATTGTTTATAACAAAATATTTTTCTCAACAGCTTCTCTACATTTTATTATAAAATTAACCTACAGACACTTGTAATTCGTCCTCTGAATGTCACAAAATGTATTGAATAATATTTTTTTGTAACTAATACTTCAGTCATTAATTAACTAGTTGGTATTAACTAACTTAGTAATTCATTAACTAATTAATTAATCATTTAATTAATTACTGAAGTACTAATTGCAAAAAAATATTATTAAATACATTTTGCGACTTTCAGGACAATTACAAGCGTCTGTAGGATAATTGTGTAATAAAATGTAGAGAAGCTGTTGAGAAAAATATTTGTTATAAACAATGACTATTTTATTATTAGCATGAGGCATATTCAATATTCGTTATAAATTAGAATAACTTTTTTGCAACAAAAGTACTGAAAGAAGAGTGAAAAGTACAAAAAATGTGTTTTTTTATGATATAGTTATAAACAATTATTTATTTATTGATAAGAAAAGGCATATTGTAGATTTATAATATATTATAATATCTTTTTGCCTCATAAGTACTCAAAAACGGTTAAAAAGTACTATAAAAGGTGTTAAAATAATTTTTTTATAAACAATTAATTGTTTATTAATAACAAAAGGCATATTACATATTTATAATAAATTATAATTACTTTTTTGCCGCAAAAGTGCTGAAAACGGTTAAAAAGTACTAAAAACAGGTGTTTAAATGATTTTTTTATAAACAATGAATTGTTTATTAATAAAAAAGACATATTACATATTTATAATAAATTATAATAACTTTTTTGCTGCAAAAGTACTGAAAAACGGTAAAAAAGTACTATAAACAGGTGTTAAAATAATTTTTTTATAAACAATTAATTGTTTATTATTAACAAAAGGCATATTACATATTTATAATAAATTATAATTACTTTTTTGCCGCAAAAGTACCGAAAATCGGTTAAAAAGTACTAAAGACAGGTGTTTAAATGATTTTGTTATAAACAATGAATTGTTTATTAATTTAAAAAGGCATATTACATATTTAGAATAAATTTTAATAACTTTTTTGCCGCAAAAGTACTGAAAAACGGTACAAAAGTACTATAAACAGGTGTTTAAATAATTATTTATTTATTTAAGAACAGCGAAGGGGCAAAGCCCTCTATTACAAATCAACTTATATTCTAATGAAAAAGCCAGCTTAAATCTGAAACATCGAAACAAGTACATATAATGGCCGCGATTCAATATACAATTGCGCAACAAAATATTAAAAAGAGTCGCATTTTGCTCAAAAAAATCAAAAGTGTTAATAAACTTGTTGTTAATAGCGTTTGCTTCATAACAAATCCGACATAACGCGGAATTCGCTCCATAGTTAGTACGATGATGAGGAACATGGAAGAAAGTTTTGGATCGAAGCGATTTTGCAGGCGCATTAAATTTGATTTCTGAAAATAATGCGGGACAATCAATAGCATAGTTTGAAATATTGTGCAAAAATCGTAAATCGACTAACAAAAATCTAGAACAGATTTTAGGAATATTGAGTAGCGCTCTAATCCCGTCATAATCATGATCACGTCTGTTCATAACCATGCCTTTATGTTAAAAACAATTAATTGTTTAATAATAACAAAAGGCATATTACATATTTATAATAAATTATAATGACTTTTTTGCCGCAAAAGTACTGAAAAATGGTTAAAAACTACTAAAAACAGGTGGTTGAATGATTTTGTTATAAACAATGAATTGTTTATTAATAATAAAAGGCATATTAAATATTTGTAATAAATTATAATAACTTGTTGGCCGAAAAAGTACTGAAAATCGGTTAAAAAGTACTAAAAACAGGTGTTTAAATGATTTTCTTATAAACAATTATTTGTTTATCAATAAAAAAGTATGTATTATTTACTTGCAACTAGTGCTAATCGCTTAATTTGAAGAAAAAGTTTCAAACATGCCCGTACTTACCCCGTATGGTACCCTCAGGTACCATACGGGGTAGGTAATATGTGCATGTAAAAAGTGTTCATTTTCCAAGGACATAATTTGTGATCTATTAGGGCTAGGACACTTAATTTTATTCCATTTTACGCAGATTTGAATCTACTTTAATTTCTTTCCTCGACTTTTCTTTGAAGAATCAACAGGAAACGAGGTATTTTCAAAAATTACCATTTTTCTGATTTTAGTAAAAAGATGCAAAAACATGGGACTTTTTCAAGGATCGAAAATCACAAACTAATAGGACTAGAAGACCCTTTTTTTATTCACGTAAAATTTTGATTACTCCATTTCATCCTCTGGCATCACTATCGTACACGGAAAAAATAACTTCCAAAAATTGGAAAAAGTTTGCGAAATTTTAACAAAATAATATGTCACTTTTGGACAGGCCACAATTTTTAGAAGATTTCGTATTTTATCGAAAAGTGGATCAGACTTACGAATATTT
>JBAGKK010487416.1:0-16203 GCA_037177015.1 Euceroptres primus
ATATATATATATATATCCTGCTTCACATGTAGGCGTTTATTATTATTGAATCTCACGTAATTTTTCATTGTGACACGTTTTATCACCTCAGCGGGTTTAACTATTCTGTGAAACTGAAACGATAAAATGCATCCACTATTCATAAATTTCTTTTTATTTTTCACTGATTTTAATAACTCTTTATTCTTTTCTCCCTTCTGCTAAAAGTGCATTCATAAATACTTTGGAAAATTAGGATTTTTCGTTTAAAAGAAAAATCATCTTAGGTTAATATTTTATCCAGAAATAAGAAAGACAATTAATGTTCAGAAATAAATATAAAACACAGGATTCACGACAGAAAAGATTAAAAGTCCCCTGCAAATCTGTTTAATTCTTTTAGAATTAAGTAAAATGCTAAAAAATTTCCTTTCTGGAATCTTCTAGGGTCCTTAATACAATTTTTGATCTTTCACAATCTTCTAGTATCCTCCAATAACACTTTATTCTCACCTAGAGACGTCAAGATTCTTTACATGTATTATAAAATCCCCAAAAATTTTCTTAAATTCTTCCAGAATCTTCTAGACTCTTTCAGAATTCTCCAAAGTATTTCAGTCTTCTAAACTTTTATAAAATTCTAAAAAAACTCCCCAAAAAATTTAAAAACTCTCTAAAATATTCTAGACTGTTGTAGAATCTTCTAGAATCTTCAAGAATTTTCTAAAATTCTCAAAAATTTTCTCGACTCTTCTAAAAACTTCTAGACTCTTTTAGAATCGTCCAAACCCTTTCAGAATCTTTTAAAATCTTTCACAATCTTAAAGAATTTCCCAAAATCTGTCAAAATTCGACATAACATTTTAAACCTTTCCAGAATCTTCTAGGATTATCTGTACAATTTTCTAATTTTTTTCGCAATCTTCTTGTAATTTTTAATAATACTTTATGCGCATCCAGAGACTTCAAGATTCTTTAAATGTATTATAAAATCTCCCAAAATTCTCTAAATTTTTCCAGAATCTTCTAGACTCTTTCGGAATTCTCCAGAGTCTTTTTAAGTCTTCTAAACTTCTTTAAAATACCAAAACTTCCCCAAAATATTGAAAAATTCTGTAAAATGTTTTAGACTGTTGTAGGATCTTGGAGACTCTTCCAGAATCTTCTAAATTCTTTCGGAATCTTCTAAACTCTTCTAAAATTTTCCAGAGTCTTTCAGGGTCTTTTAAACTTCTCACAATCCTAAAAAGTTCCCCAAAATATTTTTATACTCTGTAAAATATTCTAGACTGTTGTGGAATCTTCTAGACTTTTCCAAAATCTTCTGAAATTTTCAAAAATATTCTGCTGTCATAAAATCTTCTAGGCTCTTTTAAAATTGTCCAGACTCTTACAGAGTCTTCTAAAATCTTCCACAATCTTAAAAAATCTCCCAAAATCTGTTAATATTCTCAAAATTATTTTAGATCAATCTTCAAAATTCTTTCATAATCTTCTAAACTCTTCTAGAATTCTACAGAGTCTTTCAGAGTATTCTAAAATATTTTGAAATCTTACAAAGTTACCAAAAATATTTTAAAACTCTGTAAAATCTTTTAGACTGTTGTACAATCTTCTGAACTCTTTTATAATTGCCCAGAGTCTTTCAGAGTCTTCTAAACTTCTTATAACCCTTAAAAGTTTCCTAAAATATTTTAATAATCTGTAAAATATTCAAGACTGTTGTAGGATATTCTAGACTCTTCCAGAATCTTCTAAATTCTTTCAGAATCTTCAAACTCTTCTAGAATTTTCCAAAGTCTTTCGGAGTCTTCTACAATCTTAAAAAAATTTCCAAAATCTGTTAATATTTTTAATATTATTTTATACCGATCTTCTAAATTCTATTAGAATCTTCTAAACACTTCCAGAATTCTGTAGAGTCTATCAGAATCTATCTATAGAGTCTATCAGTCTATCTAAACTATTTTGAAATCTTACAAAGTTACCCAAAATATTTTGAAACTCTGTAAAATCTTTTAGACTGTTGTAGAATCTTCTGGGCTCTTTTAAAATTCCCCAGAGTCTTTCAGAGTCTTCTAAACTTCTTACAATCCTAAAAAGCTCCCAAAATATTTTAATATTTTGTAAAATATTCTAGACTGTTGTGGAATCTTCTAGACTCTTTCAAAATCTTCTGAAATTTTCAAAAATATTCTGCTGCCATAAAATCTTCTAGGCTCTTTTAAAATTGTCCAGACTCTGTAGAGTCTTCTAAAATCTTCCACAATCTTAAAAAATCTCCCAAAATCTGTTAATATTCTCAAAATTATTTTAGATCAATCTTCAAAATTCTTTCATAATCTTCTAAACTCTTCTAGAATTCTACAGAGTCTTTCAGAGTATTCTAAAATATTTTGAAATCTTACAAAGTTACCAAAAATATTTTAAAACTCTGTAAAATCTTTTACACTGTTGTAGAATTTTCTAGACTCTTTTAGAATTGCCCAGAGTTTTTCAGAGTCTTCTAAACTTCTTAAAACCCTAAAAGTTCTCCAAAATATTTTAATATTTTGTAAAATATTCTAGACTGTTGTAGGATCTTCTAGACTCTTCCAGAACCTTCGAAATTCTTTTAGAATCTTCGAACTCTTCTAGACTTTTCCAGAGTCTTCTAAAATCTTCTACAATCTTAAAAAAATTCCCAAAATCTGTTAATATTCTCAATATTATTTTAGACCAATCTTCGAAATTCTTTCATCATCTTCTAGACTCTTCTAGAAGTCTTCACAGTTTTTAAGAGTATTCTAAACTATTTTGAAATCTTACAAAGTTACCCAAAATATTGTAAAACTCTGTAAAGTCTTTTATACTGTTGTAGAATCTTCTAGACTCTTTTAGAATTGCCCAGACTCTTTCAGAGCCTTCTAAAATTTCCCAGAATCTTAAAAAAGTTCCCAAAATTTATTAAAATTCTCCATTTAATTTTAGGCAATTCAAAAATTTCTGAATTCTTCGATAACCTTCTAGAAACTCCCAGATTCTTCCGATAGTCTCCAGGCTCTTTCAGAGTCCTATAAAGTTCGTTGAAATCTTCAAAAATTCCCCAAAATCTGATAAAATTTCTCAAAATATTCTAGATGTTCCGGAATCTTCTATAATCCTCGAGATTGTTCTGTAGTTTTCTATAAGCTTATTTAATTTTATTCATTTATAATATGTTCTAGATTTTTCCAGTTAGATTTAATATTATGCAGATTCAATTTAATAAATAGTTAAGGGTATTTGATACATAATGATGTCACAAACAACTGACCGATTTTTTATTTATATTAAGTGGCTTTATTAAGAGCGAAATGCTAATATAATGCTGAAATTTGAGTAAATAATAACGAATACACCAAGGAATCGATGTCTGGTGCGTTTCAATTTTTATTTTGAAAAAAAAATTATTTTTGAAAAATTATTTTTTTCGACATAAAAACTGAAACGCACTAGATATCGATGTCTAAATATATTCGTTATTGTTTCGAAAAATTTCAGCATTATATTTGCATTTCTTTCTCAATAGGCCCGCTGAATGTAAATAAAAAGTTGTTCGGTAGTTCGTGACGTCATTATGTATCACAAACTCTTCAATTCAAATAAAAAAAGTACTTGACCTAAACAAATTTTTAGTGTAATTAACAATTTTTTTCTTGAATCAAGCAACTTATTTCTTCAGTGTAAATCCCTGAAAACATAAAATGTTCTGCAGTATTTTTTTAATCATTTACAGTAACAACACATTATATTTTACTGTCTTCGAATGGCACAGTAAGTTCTGAGAAAGAAAAGTGGAATAGACATTTGAAACGTCAATATGAAATCGTAAAAATTTAAATTTAAGGTGAATCGATTTTATTGTCAATTTGATAGAATCGAAAACTGCTTTTGCTTTATAGCAGCAGGTAGAACAGATGCAAGGTGCAATCTCGTTATAAGAAACAAGAGTCCATTGTAATGCAACTTTATGTTCAACACGTGAAGCATACATTGCAAGCATAAAGTTCCAACTAGATACGTCCTTCATTTGACGTTAAGAATATAAATGGAAAAAAGGAAAAGAAATTGGCCACTGTGGAGTGAAGAAGGAAGGAATATCCCTTTTTTTCAATTTTCTTCAACTTTTTCTATTTGCAGAATCGTGATGAAGTCTAAACACAACGGTCACATGTATACCGTTCACTCGGTCGTCTATCATGCAAATGAAACTCACGCTACACCAAGAAACTATAAAAGAAAGGTAGAAAACTCGACGCTATGTCTGGGATTAAAATATAAGAATGCGGAGGCGAGACTAACGAAATCGCAAATCACATTTCAAGGGGATGAACTAAAATAAAAATGAAATTATATCCAAAGTACTATAAGATATAAAAAAAAATCTGCAAAGGTGTCTGAATTAGGGTGCAGCGTAAAGTACGAATTTCAAGAAACGAAAATCTCTGAGGTGCGATTTTTTTTTCCTTTTTACCTAAAAAAGAAAAGTGTTCCATTACGATAAAATTACAAAATTCCATTACGATAAAAAATTTTCTTGGTGCTTCGCAAAACCAAAATAAGTGAAAAAACATCCAAAAACGTGGTTTTTTCGATTTACTCCACAAATATTAGTCGTATCGAAAAACGAATAATTTTATGATGTTGAAGTTAAGAAAATACGTATTTTTTTAAAAAAGTTTCTCGATCCAAACAGCCCTTCTCGAAAAAAATAAGAAAAATAGGCAAAAATGTGAAATTTTTTATTTTAAAGATGGGGACGCATTTTTTATCTGAATTATTAGTAAAAACTTAGAAAATACGAAATAACTTTTTTGACCCCTGAAAAGTCAAAATAGTCAGTTTCGGGTCACTTTTTAAAATTTGCTAAAGTGAATTAACTTTTTTTCAATAATTTATATACAGAAATTGTTTGAAACTCTACATACACATTATAAATTACTTTGTTACGATTAAATATGAAATAAACAATGTTCAGTACGGTATGTCGTAAAATACGAATTTCAGAAAAAGAAAATCCCTCAAGTGCCATTTTTCTCCTTTTTACCTAAAATAGAAGCTTCCATCCGAACAAAATCAAACGACTATCCCGGAAAAGTAAGCTTGAACATTGTTAATTTCATATTTAATCGTAAAAAAGTAATTTACAATATGTATGTAGCATGTCCAAAAAATTTCTATGTATAAATTATTGAAAAAAATTAATCCACCTTAGGGAGCGTCCATTAATTACGTGAGGATCATTTTTGAGACCTTAGACACCTTCCTCATCCATGGAAGATTTTTTCTCTAGTAAATGTACGCAACTTTAATGTGCGCGTAAGATTTTTATGAACCCCCCCACCTCCAAAAAAACCTTACGTAATTAATGGACGCTCCTTTAGAAAATTTTAAAAAGTGACCCAAAACTGACTATTTTGACGCTTTAAGGGACTAAAAAGTAATTTTCTATTTTCTAAGGGTTTTACAAATAACGAAGATTAAAAATGTGTCCCCATTTTTAAAAACAAAAAGATATAAAAAATTTCACATTTTTACCCATTTTTTGTATTTTGTCGAGAAGGTTGTTTGGATCGAAAAATTCTTTGAACATAAAAAATGTATTTTTTATCCTCAACATCGTACACTTAATATTTTTTCGATATGACTAATATTTGTGGAGTAAATCGAAAAATTGTGCTTTTTGGGGGTTTTCACTTATTTTGGCTTTGCAGAGCAGCAAAAATTTTTTTGATCATAATGAAACTTTACACTTTTCTTTTTTAGGTGAAAAGAAAAAAATCGCACCTCAGGGATTTTCGTTTTCTGGAATTCGTATTTCAGGCTACACCCTAATCTAGATACTTCGAGTAATAATTTTTTTCAATTATTTGATATTTTATGTTTAAGTACTTATATATTAATTAATAAATATCAAATATTTATGTTTAAGTACTTATATATTAATTAATAAATATTAAAGTACATATGTTTCAGTCGATTCGTGACGACAAAATGATTAAATTTGGCACTTGAAGTAATGGTTAAAATTCTCTAAAATATTTTAGGCTGTTCTAAAATCTTCTGAATTTTTCTATAACCTTCTAAAATCTTCTAATATCTTATGATCATCCAGAGACCTCAATATTCTTTGAATCACTTCTAAAACCCTCCAAAATTATCTAGACTGTTTCAGAATATTCTAGAGTAAAATACAGAAATAATAATTATAAAGATAAAATTTAGATTGTGGATGGGAAACCGCAGTGAGGAAAAAAATATAAACTAAAATATAAATTAATAAAAGTACGATATAAATTTAATGTTTCAAAAAGATAAAATTAATTTCTTGTGATTAAAGAACCTGACATTGAAAAGTTAAACTTTATGATTCTTTTATTTCTTTTTAAGTCATTCATAAAAAAATCCATTTCATTCTAAAGACTTTCGATGAACATAGTCTAATGGCCTAATGGTATGGATTAAATATACCAACTTTACTGTTCTGTACCGGAAATAAAAAGAATATATCTCTTTATGTAACACTATTACAAAAACTGCAAAAGATTCTCTTTTTTCATATGAAATCAATTTCTACATTTTTGTAGCTTTTAACAAAAAATTACATCTTAATGTTCAAATATAATGAATTATTTTAAGGATAATGAATAATGATCTGTTTATGTTTCCGAACATTAATTTGCATGTGTATTTTTAATATTTTTTGTTTAATTACTTTATGACATTTTTTATAAATAACGCAAAAAATACATAAAGAAATAAAACAATTATTTACAATTAATTAATGAGTAATTTACAATTAGTTAAGAAATAAAACAAAACAAAACAAATTAAGTCTACATAGTATTAGACCCGGAAAATTAATTTGTATTATTTGTTATCAGTACTTTTCCGGAATATAAATAGAAACTTGGAGACGATAAAGTTGATAACGATCAATTTAAAATAATCAAAGTAGAAACGAAACATAATTATTAATTGAATCTTTCAAAATTAAGTCTCTGGATCTATATGATAAAATTTATTAATAGTTGGAGGGCTGAATCGTTTACGGATTTATTTCGAAAGAACATGCACCTTAGACACGTGGCCAGATATATTGAAGGGGAATTCGAAAATAAATTTCATGCGTACCTAAGATTCAAATCAATATGTAATATAAAACTAACACTGTAAAAAAATCTTTTTAATATATTTTGAAATCAGTTCATCAATTAAGAAAAGACACATTTAGAATAATAATATTCGTAACGCTATTTAATATTTTATCTCAAATAGTTTAAAAATAATTAAATGAATTTGTTAATTTATTATAAAAACTAAGTGCAGTAGATAAAAATCAAAAGTTTAAAAATTGTCATTAATTTAATTCGTTTTTTTAAGTTTAAATAAAATACTATTTAAACTATTATTTTTTATGACTATTATAGATAATGATTATTTTATTTTTAATGATTATTTTAATTATGATTATTTTATTTTTAATGATTATTTTAATTATGATTATTTTATTATGATTATTTTATTACGATTATTTTTAATTCTGAAACTAACTAATAATTTTTATTTAATTATTATTTACTTATATTAAAAAAGATCTGAGTAATTTTAATCATTTCTTATTAAAATTTTTGTTTTTGTTATTATAGAAAAAGAAAGTTGTTTTTGTTTATTTTCAACAAAAAAGGAACAGAACAAGATTTAAATTTAAAACTCCCGCCTTTATTTTGACACTGAAGCATAATTTGAATAGCGTAGTATTTCCGTGAAAAGCGCTCCTTGTGTCAAATGTCGAACCACTTTTGCCTTTTTACCGCGTTTTGCGATTGTAAACAGTTGTAAGCAGTGTGTCGGACACTGGCCGGGTGTATAAAGTTATTTTGTTCCTATTTTGTTTTTCTGTTGTGTGTGTTAATAACATTTCAGTGTTAATTATCAATTTCCGAGACTTATTGCTTGAGTACAAAAGTGAAAAATGCCTCTTAAAAACGGTGAGAACGGTAGTGTGAAGGTTATGGATAACTTTGCCCAAATAGAAAAAATAGGCGAAGGAACTTACGGTGTTGTTTACAAAGCGAAGGATAAATTAACTGGAAAATTAGTGGCACTCAAGAAAATTCGTCTAGAGGCGTAAGTACCTTAATTTTCTATCCAAGTACTAACAAGTTATTTCACATTATCGGCTTCGTTCTCAGGATAAAGTTCAACCTGCTTTATGGTACTAAAAACATGGTTTTGTGTTTAAAATTGTTATTTATTTGGCTTTATTTTTACGATTATAAACATTAAATAAACTAACAAGCAGCTTATAAAGTCCTATGATGAAAATTAGTCAGAACGACTCTGTTTTTAGGTTATGTCATTCTCACCATCGTGTCGTGGCTTTAACTATTTTCATTTTTTTATGTTCCAGAAGTACTAAAATGTTTCAAAAACGAGAATTTTATTAAAGATTTTGTTTAGATTAATAATGAAATTTATTGTAGGAAATCGTGAATCTTCGTGTGATATTTTATTTTTAGGTTGGATAAAACTACTTGTTGAGTTGACAGTTTTTACTTCATGAGAAATTTTTCATTCTTGTTAGCTTAATTCACAGAAAAAAAACAAAAAAAAAAAACTGATTCCTGAAAGGGGATTGTTGCTATCTTGTTTAAACTCCCAAAAAATAGTATTTTTTAATCCTTACTCCAAAATGCTGCTAAAAAATATCCAATTTTATTTTTTTAAATTAAACTATTTTCTACACCTAAGTTATTAGTTTTCATTTAAACTTTTTATAAAGTTACTTAAATTATTGCTAAATAAACGAGATTGGTAAATTACTTTCTTATTATTAATAAATAAAAATACCGATTTTTTTCTAGTGTTAAAAAATGTATCCTTAAATTATGTTTAAGGGAAAATTTTAAATGATGGATTTATCGACAAATGAGGGACAAATGAATTTATCGACTAAAAATTAATGAATTTAATTAAATCTAATATTATTTTGCACTAAGGTAAAGAAGCATTTCATGATTACAATTTCTTTATTCATCATTTGCTAACTAAACTTTTGTATAATCCTTATTAGCAATCCCTCCATCTGTATTTCATAGGATTGGCAGTTCATTCTCCACACAGTCGGGGCTTTTGCTTTTCACATCGCTAACCCAACAGCTAACCTGCACATTGGTGTCAGCTGAATTTGTGGTGGCCACGTTGCTTTTTATTATCGTAGCACCACATTATTCAGCTTGTTCCATTGCGCTACACTCGCCTGGTATTAATTCCTTACATGGCATTATTCCATTGATTAATTGTGGACATTCGCACTGTACATATATTTTATATAAAAATACTGTATATATTCTTTATAATTTTGTACATAATTTATATTTTTTAAGGCATAATAATTATACTGCTGTTTCTTATTCTATCTTCGAAACCAATTGCAAGGCTCAAAAGTGCTCAAAATTATACTGTTTCTTAATCTACCTTTGAAAACAATTGCAAGGGTCAAAAGAATATTTCGCAGAAAATGAAATAAATTGTTTTTTAAATTAAGAATTAAGAACCTTAGAAGCTTTTTGAAACTGCAGTATATATTCTCACTCTCACAACTGGAGAATTTTTTTCTAATTCCTACGTAGGAATGAGTGGCTTGCAGGCTTGTTATAATTGATATTTATTCTCTAGAGATTTTTGAGATTGTTGAAAGTTTATTGAGAATTTCCATTATTAATTGAAAATCGCCGATCTCATTTAGGGAAAGCGAGGGTGTACCATCCACTGCCATTCGAGAGATTTCTCTTTTGAAAGAATTAGCTCATCCTAATATTGTTCAGTTATTGGACGTTGTACAAGGCGACAGACATCTCTACCTTGTTTTCGAATTTTTACAACAGGACCTTAAGAAATTACTGGAATCTGTGAAACATGGCCTGGATCAGGCTTTAGTTAAGGTAGTTATTCTTAAATAATAATAAAGGTTCTTTCACAAGATGAAAACGTGATTATTATTATAATCTTCTTTCAGAGTTACCTTTGGCAACTTCTGCACGCAATTTCCTACTGTCACGTTCACCTAATTCTGCATCGAGACTTAAAGCCACAGAATCTTCTGATCGACAGAGAAGGAAACATAAAGCTAGCTGACTTTGGATTGGCACGTGCATTTGGTGTTCCAGTGAGAACATATACACACGAAGTAGTGACTCTGTGGTATCGACCACCAGAAATTCTTCTAGGAACCAAATTGTATTCCACTGCCGTTGATATATGGAGCCTTGGATGCATCTTTGCAGAAATGGTAAATTTTGTCAAAGAAATTTCACTCTATTAATTGGCATTTGGAATTTCTTTTAATAACGTATTATCATCAGGCGACAAAGAGGGCTTTATTTCCTGGTGACTCGGAAATAGATCAACTATTTAGGATATTTCGAACACTAGGAACCCCAGACGAAAGTGTTTGGCCGGGGGTCTCGCAACTTCCGGATTACAAATCAATGTTCCCACGTTGGGATGCTCGCAGTTTAGACGAAGTCGTCTCTACATTTGACGATGATGCCAAAGATTTACTTACAGTAAGCAGTTTACGTTAAAATTTGAAAGAGAAAATTGAAAAACTTTCAAATTCAAAAAAAGGAAATTAAAGTTCACTTTGTTATTTTACAGAAACTGCTGGCTTATGATCCAAATCAGAGGATCACAGCACTGATGGCACTGCGTCATCCATTCTTCAAGAATGTAAAACTAGTTCCACCACCATTGCCAAAGAAAGACTGAACCTCTCACCTCGTAGCCCACTGAACATAATTTTTATAAAGATTTTGATACGAATGTAATTTATAATACATATTCTGTATTACTTAAATCGATTGGAAACCGTTCCTGGAGGACTGGATATCGTCATAGAATTGAACTTGTAACATAATACGCTTTTTACATAAGTAATATTAGTCTTACTGATAGGAGTAATAAAGAATTATTTACACTTGTATCTTGGTGTATATTTTGATAACGCCGTTATCTTTGTACAAAAACTAACACCCGTTTACTTTACGCAAAACAAAATAATTTGAATAACGGGTAAATATTCGGATATTGTAAATTAAATTACATTGTATTTACATTGGAGAGGCTGATATTTTCTTAAGATTGTGGATAAATACTTAATAAATAGGAGTTTTGTTGTACAGTGAGATTTTTTTTCCAGAATCTACCAAGACACTTTTTACTTTGTTAAATAGTGATTGCAAGTTCCATGAAGAGCGAGAACTCCAAAATTCGAGAACGTAGGTGCTTAAGTGTTTGTAACTTTTAATTTGCTTTGAATAATCTACTGCAAGATAATATTTTTTTAAAGGAAAAATATCTTCTCAAAATGTTCTAAAGTTTAGAACACTTTGAGAATACTCTTTGAGAATAATCTTTGAGAATACTCTTTGAGAATAATCATTGAGAATAATCTTTGAGAATACTCTTTGAGATTAATTCAAAGAGTTTAAAATCTAAACTCTTTGAATGAATCTCAAAGAGTTTGAGTGGATGTAGTGAAAGTCTGATGTGCAAGGACACTTCTTGTCTTTGAACTATAATTTAGGAAACTTAACTTTTGATTGAACATTTGGACTTTCAGATTCTTGAGGACTGAGGAGGGGAGATTTGGACAATCTCGGTAGCCGAAGACCCTTCGGAGATGCTTTCGTCATTCCAGTTGATGGATTATCAGAAGTTTTAACATCAAGACTGCTGGGAGGTTTTGGAGAACGGGGAGTTTTTCTTGGTGAAATCTGAGTGATTCCTCTTGGTGTTCCAGTTTCTGGAGCTTTTGCAAGACTCGTCCTTATCGCCCTTGGTGTTACTACAGAACTGGAAGGTATACGAACACAAGTTGGAGTTGAAGGAGGTGGATGAGGCTCAGGTCTTTCTATACTATCTTTCCTTTCTTGCTTTTTTTCTTCAGAGACCTAGAAATTTTTTTATCTTAAAATTGCAATCATTCACTTGTTCTTCCTTTTACAGACTATTAAGGAAACTTAGTAACAATTTTTAAAACATTTCTGCTATTGACTAAATATTCTTTGAAACGGTGAAAAACAATTCTATTTAAAAAGGGAAAACAATGTGTGTGCAAACTGACCTTTCTCGCTGTAAAGGCGATTGTTAGTGTTCATGGCGATGCTTCAATTCCCACGTGAAGTCGTGAATGTGAAGAGCTACTGCGCTACTTACTATAGATAATTAATAAAGTGATTTCGAATAAGAAAAAAAATCCAACTACATTTCTTTCAAATACAGAATTAGTTTTTCAATAAAAGTTCTAGTGATATTAAGTAATAAAGCTTTTGTCAATAATAAAACTTTTATTTAGAATTGAACTTAAAATAAAATTAAAAAACACTGGGAGCCAAGGTGCAATAAAAAGTGCTGTGGTATAATTAAAAACAAAAATATTATTATGATAATGATTTTCTAGTAAGTTGAAGAAGATACATTGCGAGATGATCGTTATACAATTTGCAGTCGTGTTTCGATAGATGTGGTAACTTGAGACACTTATGATACTATCATATAATTTATAATATAATTACCTATATTTTTTAATAACGCTATATAATTATCAACCGAACTAAATTAACGCAAAAGCGATACACAGGGTGTGAATTTCACTCCCACAAATTGTAATTATTTTTCTGCATTGATGATTATTTCATATTTATATTTGCAGTAGATTTTTTCATTCTTTGGAAATTGTAACTGTTCCAATCTCTGCCATTCATTCCTTCATGCCAAAAAATGTTACAAAATTTTTGAAGATTCTAAAAATTTAATGATAAAATCTAAAAATTGAATGACTCGAATAAACTGCTTTTCTATTTACACTGATAATTTAATGAATTCTTGATACATATCCGCTGATTACTACACGCAACAGATAAATGTATATTTTACAAACGTTCTTTATTGGACGCTTTTTCTAGAAAAGGCGACTATCGAAACAGAATTTTTTTTATAGTGGACCGCACTTTCTAAGCTCGAACTCCGTTTTCTCACACAATTCTTTATTTAATTAGTTTTTTTCATTTTATCTATTGATTATTTCTTTTGCAAAGATTTTTCTGAAAAAAAGCAAAACTTATTTGTTTCATTTTCACTTCTTTTTCTAAAATGATTCATACATCGAGTTGAAGAACAGGATAAATATTTAGTGGGATAAATACGATGTGAGTTGTAAAAAACGTTTTTAAACTGTTACATGTTGGGAAAGTTGCGACTAAATGAATAAGTTAACTGCTTAGAAATTTTTTAATTTAGTTAAGTTATCTGATAATATAGATTGATAATTATTTATTATTAATGATGATAGGTGATATATTTTTGTTTTACCTCAAGATTCAAAATGTTTTTTATATCAATGCTTCAGTCTCTATTCTTTTCTTCAACATATAAAAAAGTAGAATTGACTCTAAATTTAAAGAATGACAATAATTTTTTCAAATAAGACGAGTCTTGTGGATTACTCAACAGTTGTTTCTCCTCTTTATTTTCAATATACACGCTTACAATGTTAGCAAATTAAGAACACGAGTCAAATTTTTTTAATCTGTAGAACAATTTGCTTCTTTCCTACTTTGTAGTGTGATTTAATGACACCTCTTGTTGAACAGTAGAAAAATCATTTCTACGTTAGGGTTAAAATCACTCTTCAAATTAAATTTTGTTTCCTTGTGCAAAAAAAACAGAGGGAAATACAATTTGAACCCTATACACATCATTTTTATATTTTTACAATTTTCTTAGTTCAGATAGTCTGAAGTCATAATTCAAATTAAGAAACTTTTATTCAACCATATTCAAATCTAAGGATAGTGATATTGCAAAATTTTTACATAATTTGATTTGTCTTTATCTACTTGCAGAAAAAATCTGCAATCAAGTTCACTTTATTTTTCAAATAAACGAGCAAGTGTTACGAATAAGAGTCGTGCGGTTAATGCGTTAGGTAAAATTAATTAGCGCATTAATTAATATTTTCACATTAATAATTCTGTATCCATTTTTGAAATAACAGAAGTCGCCTTTACTGCTGGAATTTTAAACATACAGAATTCCTTACTGCTCACCAAAACTAAAGAGTTGCGAGAAAAATTATGAAATCTATTATGAAAAATTAAATATTCTATCTCTCAAATAAAATCCTTAGTTTATAGAAGAATTGTTTTTAATTTCACAAATTGCAGTTCATCCTTTCACAGCCATTATTGCAACAATTCTTTTTTCTTTGTGGACATCTTTCTTGCTTTATGGAAAGAGATTTAATTGCTAATATTAATTCGACTAAAAAGGAACTCAATTTTTTGGTGAGCAGGAAAAATTTCACTCTTTACTCTTGCTCCTTTCATTAGTTGGATTTCATGAAATGATTTCTTTGAGAATAGTGTTTAATTAAAATTGTATTTTGATTTTCTTATTTTCAAAAGATGGTCCACGAGAAAGAATTACAAATTGAATTTTGATTCAAGATTGAGTTTCAGTTTAAAATAGAAGTTTAATTAAAATGTTTAAACACCTTTCTTTAATCAGTTGCACTCAAATCATTTCAAGAGACCTTTCACAAATTCTGAACTTCCACGATATCTCGACTGAAAATCAATCAGTATAATATCCTGCCATTTGACAAGACTCCAATAGGCCAACATCCATTTTTTTATAAGAATATCCAAAAATTGCTATCAAATTAACAATTACTTAAAATAATACTTGAATAGTCTTCAAATATCTTCCACCTTCTTTGCACATTTTTTTATAATCGTGAAAGAATAAAAGTCTTTATTCATTTTCAAAGTCACAAATGATCTAAGTTAATTTTGTAAATATTCTCTCAAACCTCAAATCGTAGAATGAGTTCTTATAAAGGTTCCAACATTCTCAATAATTTTAACAGTGCTTTTTCACAATCTTGTATGGCTCAACAACAATTTTGTCTCTTGAGCTGTAAAATCCATTTAAAGTCTAACATGATATTTATTTTTTTCAGGATTTTTTCTCCCTGAAGAATTGGAAATGGAGTTTGTTGGGTGTTCGAGAGGATTTTTATAAAATCTCTATTTCTATGGCCTCGAGGGATGTCGGAAATGGCAGGATTTAGATCAGCTCTTTGAACCCCCGAAGGGATCAACGAAGAATTCAATGCCTTCGGGAAGTGTCAACGTCAACGTTAACGCGATGAAGATAGGCAGAAGACCTAGCATTCCTGGTTGAGGTTTTCGTCCGAAGTTGGAAGGTCATTCTTGCCATCGTTGATCGCACCGGACGGTATGGGGCTCTGTGAAATACAATAAATGCTTTCTATCCAAGAATTTCGTCGTTGAGTGTACATTTTTGCGATTTTATCGGCTATTGCACAGTTTCACATCCATTGTTTGGCTGATTTCTTCTTTCCCACGACGTCGAAATTTTGAATAGACACAATTCTCCAGAAAGGGTATTCGATTTCCAAAAGAGTTTATTTTTAGCTTTTAATTTGAAAACTTATTTTGCATTTACTCCAGGATAACAAGTTATTGAAATGGTACTTCGTTAGTTCAGAAGCTAATGATAATCTTTAATAATTATTTTGTGAGAGAAAAACTCGAGTAAATTCTAGTGCTTTGATTGTCAAGAGTATTGCTCAATTACTTCAAAAAGCGAGGAAAAGTTAAATCTATGGCCAACGTACTGTGTTTGTGCAATCCAATAATTAATCGACTTTTGATGGTTGATAAACCATGTCTAATATCGACAGTAATTGTGCGAATCATGCAAAGCAAATAATCTTAATAAAAAAGTTTCGATTCTTGATACTTTCTATTTTTGAATATTTAAATATTTTAAATATTCTATTAAAACTATGTAAATAAAAATTATTCTAAATATTCTATTGAAACTATTTAAATAAAAAATATTTTAAATATTCTATTAAAACTATTTAAATAAAAAATATTTTAAATATTCTATTAAAACTATTTAAATAAAAAATATTTTAAATAATCGGTGGGGAGATTGTATTGACCCTCAATAATATATTTCGTAGAAAATGTTGATGTAAGTAGTTGGCTTTAGGGTCAGGTGAATTGAAACCAATTAATATGCTTCGAACGTTTCGGCACACAATGGTGGCCCTCATCAGTGAATTTTTATTAATTCTGTGAAAATTACATAATTTCTTGTATG
>JBAGKK010487436.1:0-16199 GCA_037177015.1 Euceroptres primus
AAAAAATCTACAGACAGACACATTCACAAAAACCACTTTTTTGGGTTCAGGGGGTCTCAAAACGTCGACATTTGACAGAAACGTGGGGGGGTCAAATTTTACACAAATCTAATACCTTTTCATATGATGAAAATGTAAAAATAAAACAAAATAAATGTGCGGTTTACACGGAAAATATGGTGAAAAAAGAGTTTTCGATTACAAGTCCGAAAAGGACTTACCTCCGATTTTTTTATCGATGTATTTTAAAAATCTGTTAACGAGTGGTTAATTGTCGAATCGCGTTAAAACATACTTGAACATCAAACATGTTCGAGCACGTCGAAACACGTTAAAGCGCGTTAAAACATGTCGAATCACGTTAAAACATGCTTAAGTACCATACATGTTCAAGCATGTCGAAACATTTCAAAAGGCATTAAAACATGTCGAAACACATTCAAATATGTTGAAACTCGTCAAAGCATTTCGAATCACGTTAGAACATGCTTGAACATCAAATGTGTTCAAATATGTCGAAACATGTCAAAACGCATAAAAACATGTAGAAACACGTTAAAATATGTCGAGATACGTTAAAACATGTCGAAAAATATTCAAGCATATCAAAATGCATTGATATACGAGTTATGAAAAAAATTGGATGTAAGTCCTTTTGGGAACTTTGCCCGAATTTTCAAATAAATAATCGAATAGTAGTTACAATAAATATGAATTTATTGAATATAAATTTATTTATGTAATATAAAATAAACAATCTATAAGCATTGCAGTAGTACTAACAGTCGTTTGAGAAGAGCAGTAGTGCAACTGTGCACCACTGTACAGGTTATACCGACCTAAATATCGAAATTATGAATTGTCGCAAAATACATATTGTAGATTAGGATGTGCTTAACAGAATACCACCTCAAAGTTATGCTTCAGGGGTGGTACGTTGTGGTTCGCTTATTCGGCGGCGACAACAGTTTCAATTATTTAGCAAATCTATTTTAAAACCCAAGTTTTTCATAAGAAAATAATAACTTTCAAAGGTTATTTTTTTATTTATTTTTTTAAACTATCTTAATTCATGTACAAATATTGTCCTTTCCATAATAACTCAAAATATGCGTTGCAATAGAAGATATTTAATAAATTCAACTGTAAGAAAATTTCATGTCACTTCTAAAATTAAATGCTGATTCTTCGGTCAATATTTCATATTTTAAAATGCAACTTTGTTCTCAAATACTCTCATGTGTCTTCTTTGAAATAAAATACTTCAGTTGAGTGTATTAAAAAATGGACTTTTAGACAGTTTTTTCTCTCGGCAAGAGAAGATTTGAATCCACCAGCCTACATCTTGATCCCAAACAAGTTTGCGTCCAAGCTACCAACTATCCTGGAGATGTCTTCAAACTCATCGCGGAACATATTCTTTTTCTTCTTGGAGAACGCCTTAATTTTTTTATGATATCTCCCAGCTTGTTGATAAGATCATACTCCATCTTGAGTTTCTTATTGAGCTCATCTCTCATGGTTCTAACTTCAGACTTCTCTTTTGTCCTCCCCTCCGCAACATCGAAATCTCCGCCCAATATCTCCTCACAAAAACTTCGGTTTAAATTTGTTTTCTCTGTAAAGATCCCACAAATAGCTGGGTAAGTAAGCGGTCAACTCCAAAAGAAACTCGCATGCGGGGACAAGGCCTTAAATACTCTGGAGGCGGCTTGGTATGCCGAGTCATCGTTCGCGACAACACACTCCTGTGCCATGCAGCCATCGCATCGGCACGGTTGCTACACCTTAGCTTGGGGTCGTTACAAGGTACTATCATCCGGGTCAGATGAACCTTGGTTTTTTAACGAGGTTGATACTCCTCCCCTTCCTCCTTTCGCATCCCGGCTTGGGCCTGGCAATGGCAGGGTTAGTAGCAGTTAGTAGCAGTAGCAGTAGTAGTAGTTTCAGTAGTAGTAGTTTTTTTTATATATGGGAGGTGGAAATTCATTTACCATTTACCATAGACGCGCTCAAACTTTAAGCGAAGCGCGCGATGAGAATGTTAATTCTTTAAATCAATTTTATATTACTTCAAATATCAGTTTTTGAACTATAACTTTTTTTTTATTATCATAATTCAAAGTAAATTTTCAAAAAAATGGTTCCTCAAATGATAACAAATCAATGTAATATTGTAATGTAATATTATATTACATTTTACTAAATATACATTTTTTGGATTTTCGTATTGTTGAAACAAATTAAATGTACAATTTTATTAAAATAATTTTTACACATTTAATTTATCGATGTTTAACCAGTCAGAAAATTTATTTCGTCATTAAAACCGAAGAGATTACATTTCACTAAAGATTAATAAAATTTTGATCATTAATAATAATGAAAGAGAAGAAATTAATGTTTCCTCTGTGAGAAAGCAAATATGTTTACTGTTGAATTAAATACGCTGTATTCTTCCGAAAGCATGTGAAGACGAGCCCCAGAGTTGAGTCACGTATATATCAGCCGTTTAGGTCGTGGTATTTCTGTTAATAAACCAGCCTTACAGGTTTCGCATTGCATTATAATTAATTTATGCATCATCTGTAAAAGGAATCTAAGTAAACAAGCCTCCAAGAGCGACCAGTAAGAGTGTAGATGTTTTTCGATGTGTCTCTTATTTAATGAACACCCAACTTCTTTTCAGAAAGATTTAGAATTCGTTTCTTCACGAAGCAGTTCTGATAGGAAAAAATAAAATAAGTGTATTTTATTTTAAAAGTGTTAAAAGAGATTAAACTTTCATTCACTTTGCTGAATTTGCAGCATCAAAATGGTAAGTTTTGGTGGATCCACTTTATTTGACTGACTATAATGTAATATATTCCATAATATTTTATCTCAGCATGCACATAGTCGACTCGAATTATAAATTGTTTTTAATTACATAAACTCGAAAAAAATTTTTTAGACTTTCGATCAAGGTTTGAATTTTTAAATCTTTTTTCCTTAGTTAAAACGTTTTTTAATCATTCTTGTAAAACTGACCACAACTGCATAACTAAAATACTGAGAATATTATCCCGAAAAAAATTTCGTGGGCAAAAACTCTACAAATTAATACTTATTAGTAAACGTAATTAAATTTTTGAAATGGAAAAAAGGGATAAGTACAAGTGCGTGATACTATCGTCAAATAGAATCTTGTTAAAATTATGTATAAAATTTCAATTTATGTAGAAAAAATTAAGAATGCATTTTTTAAATGTGTGATGCAATTAACGCAAGAACATTTATAATTCTTCTATTTAAAAAACTGTATTAAAAATAAAATTTATGGCACTTTCTTGGTGGAATTCTATACGTCATTTTTTTTACTACATAAGAACCTTGGCAGCATTATTTTAAAAAATAGAATTCAGCCACGAATACGCCGTTAATTTCAATTTTAATACAATTTTTTAAACGGCAAAATTATAAGTGTTCTTGCGTTAATTGTAACACATATTTAATAAAATGTATTCTTAACTTTTTTAACATAAATCGAATTTTTATAATTTATACAAGATTTTAATTGATAATTGTACTTCGACCTTTTTTCACTTCATTTTAATAAAGTCTACTAATAAGTACTAACTGCTTCGAAGTAAAAAACTGGTCATGAGTTTATTAATAATAATTTATTTACATTAATTAAATAAATAAATTATTATATAAAACATTATATATATGAGATGGCTCGCATATGGAATAGGCGAGTTTCTGCTAAAGTATAAAGTGTAATGTGTTGGTAATAGTGGCGAGATTTAGCCCTTGGGGGGAGTAGAAAACAGTGCATGTTAAGTCTTTTTATGTGCGTCTTACAAAACGTGAGAGCAGAAAATGTAAAAGTGATACCCTAGGGTTGGTATTTCATATTCGACCCCCCCCCCCTCTCTCTCTCTATAATATTTTGACCCGTAATGACAGACTCTCGATTTTTTATTATTTGCAACTGGAAACATGTTCCTAATACTGAAGAACTAATTCTCATTTTTAAAATAATTTGTAAATAATATTTAGAGTTATAGCCAAGGTTATTAATTTCTTATGAACTTTAGCATAGAAAAACGTCTATTTTTCTTCATGCTTAAATCTAACATATAAATTATTTAAAGAATCGAATGAAATTTTGGGCACGTCTTATTCAGTAATGAAGAAAGCGCTTTTTAAAATAAATTCATCAAAAAAATAATTATTAGCATTATTTTTTGAGCCTCAAACATGGCTGTTTTTGCTTTAAACCGTGATTTTCATGATTTTCATGAATTTCAGGCCCTAAATATTGTTTGTTATTTTTGAAAATTACAACAGTTGTTTCTCTTAGATTCAGAATGCGACTTCTTCAAAATCGTATAATTTAAATTATAATGTCGATAAGATTATTTCCAAAAAACCAGAAATGATTTGTCCGTAAGTGATTGCTAATTTGCCTGTGATTTTTGTTACACACAGCATTTCTTTATTACCGCGTTTGGGAGCAATGTTAGTTTTTATAGTTCCCTGCTGGGAAGATAATGTTCCCCAAACTATTGCTAAATATTCTCGCTTTATTTTACGATTTGATAACAATTCAAACTCCGGTAGTCTATAAATTACTTATTCAATGGTAGGCGTGTTACCTCGGCTAATCCATTCAGGCTCTACTATAGATATACATTTCTCTCGAAATGTCTGTCCTAATCGTAAATACAGTAAATATTATTATAAATAGAATGTTTAAATAAACTGGTTTGGTTTTCAATTAACATTATTTGAACATTTAACATTATCAAATTATAAAAGTTGTTTAAATAATAAAAGATTATTATCAAATAACAATATTTACTAAATATTTTCAAAAATTTATTTTTTATTTAAAATTGTTTAAACAAATAGTTGTATTCCATTTAAAAAATGTTTAACCAGATTTATATTTAACTGGAATATTTACACAAGTATCTTATTTTACAAGGAAAATTGTAATTTTTTTATCAATAACAATATTTACAAATAATCGTTCATAATGTTGGATGTTAAGTTTGGCTTTAGGGTCAGAATAATTAATTCATTTAATTTTTAATTGAACCAAACGTTTCGGCGCTCAAGGGTGGCCCCCATCAGTGGTTAATGTTTATTCTGGAAAAAAATTTACAAAAGATTTTTTAACAGGGACGATGTGTACGAATGTAGCTTAAATACGGAAATTATTTCAAATTTGGTTAAGTACAATCATAAATATCTTTGGTAATGTTTGCACAAAACTAAAAAAAACTCTGATGAGGGCCACCATTGTGCGCCGCAACGTTTGGTTCAATTAAAAATTAATTAAATTATTTATTTTGACCGTAAAGCCAAAATTAACATCTAACATTATAAACGATTATTTTCATCGAAGGACAATACAATCTTCCACTGAATGTTTACAAATTTTTTTAAAAAATTGTTTAAACAAATAAATTTATTTTAGAAAAAAATGAGTGAAATTATCAGATTTATCTATATTTCACTGAAATATTCATATAATTTATTTTTACAAGGAAAATTGTAAAAATAAGTACATTGATGTTACTAGTAAAAAATTCAAAATGTTGAATGAGGGTCTGGATGCAATAAGGGGACGAGCGCTCAAAAACGCGAAAAAGAATTGCCCAAACGTCTTGTGATATCCAAATTTTCAAGTTCAAAAAAGTGAAATAAAAAAAATATGGGCTTATAGAGAATGCCAAGACGGAACTTTTTTCTATGTCTTTCTATTTCTACTTTAGCGATGCCTACAAAATGAAGAAAAAAGTTGAAACTGCTAATAGTTTAATAATAATTAATTGCAAATTGAGACCTGACGGTAAGTACGTTTTTTAAGTTTCGGCTAAGGAAAGTATCGAGTGAACTTCAAAGTTGAAACAACTTATAGTAAGACATTTGTTCCTCACTATTAAGGGAAGATTTATGGAAATTTTTAGATCGATTCATTAAAAATTGGCGGAAAAATCCATTTTATAAGAAAGCAAGCAACGCCGTCTACGATTGCATCGTTAGAAGATTCAAGCGCTTCTCAACGCAACACTAACGATGCAATCGCAGACGGCGTCGCGTGCTTTCTTACAAAATGGATATTTCCTGTAATTTCTAATGAATCGATCTAAAAATTTTCAGAAATCTTCCCTCAATAGTGAGGAACAAATGTCTCACTGGAAGTTGTTTCAACTTTGAAGTTCACTAGATACTTTTCTTCGCCGAAACTTAAAAAACGTGCTTACCGCCAGGACTCAATTTGCAATTAATTATTATTAAACTATTGGCAGTTACAACTTTTTTCTTCATTTTGTAGGCATCGCTAGAGTATAATGCGTGCGTATACCAATTTTCCTCATGAGAGCTTTCTTTTGCTCAAAGTGAACCCACAAAAAATCGAGATGCTCAATAAATCAAAAATGGAGAATCTGAAAATTTTCAAAGTCTTGAATTCCACGTTAAATGGAATTATTTTATTTCTCTTGTTTCGAGACTCTTTCTTTGGAACATTTTATATAAAAGAAGAGTTTTTTAATGTTAGTGAATAAGCTAAGTACAAGGAAATTGTAAATCTGGATAATAATGATTGTTTTTAATTCTAGCGTTACGGCCAGGAAGTATAAAAGACCTATAAGTCCAGATTAACATTAAAATTCTGCCGAGAATAATACATACTTAGTCTAAAAGAACAGAATTTTAACTTACAAAACGAATTTCGCAATTATTCTATTACGAGACTCCCTGCTATCTTCTAAAAGTAATTCAGCCTCAAGTACAATCTTTTTTTTATTTAAACGAAGGTATCGTTCGCTAAACGTGTAAATTAGTCCTAGCATAATCATCTCGCAAATTTTCTACTATCACCTTGGAGGAGGCTTCGGTTATAACTTCAGCCATTCTTTCCACGGTTTGAGTATGACAGGGAAGTTTCTAAATCTCTAGTTCTGATCTGAAGTCATTTGAACAATATCTTTGAGATTTTCATCAGAAAGATGAGTAGTGAGAGGAGGTTCATTAACTAGACGGTATTTTGTCTAGTCAATAATTTCGGTGTAGTCCCCTACATGAAATAGTAGAGTAGGAACTTTGAAGGTTCTAGGTATCATGTTTGAAGCTTCTTCTCTTGCCTCTAGGATGCGATGAACCGCTGTATCTCTGATATTTTCTTGTCTGTCTGCCAACATTGCAAGCAAGAGGTTCTCAGGATGACATTCCGTTGTGAAACCGGATCGATAACTACTTTCAGAGATTTATTCAAATACCGAGAAAGCTTCACTTCTTTTCACAGATGTTTCTCACCCTGAGTACATGAAGGATTCGATTTGATAGTGAATCACATCGATATGTACACTTTCACTACAAACTGAGGCAAAGTTACCAGGTTTTTTGAAGGATATCTTGTCGCAAGCCAAAGTCAACCGCCTCGAATGACACAATTTTCCAGGACATCGATTGGCCAAATCAACTGAACATACACCAGCTACAATAGCTTCGAATATCAGTAACAAGTAGTGCTGATTCTTACTTAGAGTCTTCGGGTCGACCTCTGGAAGTTCAGTTTTTATTACCCGAAATCGAATGACAGGAAGTTTTTCGCAAGTAGATAATTGTTTGCCGATAGGACCAGAGAAACTATTTGGACCAGTAGTCGTGCCGTCAAGGTATAGAAATAGATGACGTAGTGGCAATTCGTTCACGTAGAGAAAATACACGAGCCGTTGAACAGGTCGTTGTAAATATTTCTCTATCAAAGCAATGACGCCGCCATAACATCCAGTATTAACAGCCGTACTGTCACAGCCAACGGCAGTTAAAACAGTTGTTCTAATTCCGAATGGATTAAAGTACACTCGAATCGTGGTTTAATATGGGTTTTCGTCGTTGCTCATCATGAACCGCGATAGTCCTTGAGCGCCGCTGAACACAAACAGTCAGGGCCGTACGAACCACTTTCAGTCGGAATAATATGAATTATGTAGGAATTATATGAATTATGTAACTGAATTATGTACGCATGTAAATTTTTTTACCATAATTAATAAAAATTCTGAAATGACGATGAAAAATTAATGAAAAAAGAATTTTTAACATGTTTTCAAAAGTAAATATAAAAGGCGAATTGATACTGCTCGCTCTGTTGCTGCGGTACTACTTGACTACTACTCGACGACCATAATCCCTCTCTACCCTCCGACCCGCGCAAACACGGAGCGCCACCGAACGAAACTCTAGGAACATCGTAAACTGGGATATATTAAACTGCGATTCAAGTGTAATCGAAAATTGCTGAAAGAAATTACTATTAGAAAGAAGATTTCAATAATGATTGTATCAAGCATACCTTTCGTAATACTTTCTGCAGAACTCGAAGCAGGAGCGATGTGTCCAATGTATTGCGCGTTGGGCTTTTCCACTAAAACAACATGCTATTCTATTATGTAAAATCTGTAAAATATGCCATTTCGTTTATTCTGGGTTCAGGTAATATCTTTTCTTCCATTGAAATACAACGATTTTAAATTGCATCTTTCGCGTCGATCACTTTTTTGCAACTCCGTTTGTCTTCTTTTCAAAGCTCTTTAAATTTTTCATTTGTCAATAGTTTTTGAACTATCTTCATTGGAAATAATTTGGAGATCTTTCAAAACGGCACATGAAACTTGGGATGCGGTACTCACTAATATGTCGGTTAGGGTGTATCGAAAAATACAAAATTTGAAAATTGAAAACGCCTTAGCACTAAGAAGTTTCCTTTTGGGTCCCTCATAACTTGTGTAAAATTTTAAATGAATCGATTAATAACCTAAGGTTAGCCGTAGTCGAAATATGTTAAAAAATTCGTTATTCTCAGATTTTTAAAAAAATCGCTAATGCTACTTTTTTGCGAAATCCATTTAATAATCCCAATTTTCATCAATTTTGCTGAACTTTTAATTTGACTTTATATACGAAAAAATCTCATTCTGATGGACTCTTTAAAATAAAAAACAACTTCTAGAAGCTCTGCAAATTATAATAAAATTTCTTTGAGCATCCAGAAACTTTTTGGCACTCAAAATCTACCTATAAAAAATTGGGAAAACTTCAACATTTAAAATGGCACTATCCTGAATCAGGACCAGGTTATAGTCATTTCAAATGTTGAAGTCTACTCAATTTTTTTAGGTACATTTTGAGTGCTAGAAAGTTTCTGGATGCTCAAAAAAAATTTTATTCTTATTTGCAGAGTTTCTAGAACTTTTTTTCATTTTTAGATGCCCATAAGAATGAGATTTTCTCTTATATAAAGTCAAATTAGAAATTCAGAAAAATTTATAAAAATTGAGCATATTAAGTGGATTTCAGAAAAAAAGTAACATTAGTGATTTTTTCAAAAATCTAAAAATAGCGAATTTTTTAAATTTATTTCGGCTGCGCTCAACCTCAGGATATTAATCGATTAACTTCAAATTTTGCATAAGTAGTGCGGGACCCAATAGGAAACTTTCCAGTTAAGGCGTCTTCAATTTCCAACATTTGTGTTTTTCGATCCATTCTGTCGGTTTTCCAGCAGATATCTGCTACTGTCGTTAACTTTTCTATCATTTGACTCGTGGGATTTAATTGGCGTTCAACATAAGGCTTCGGAATGAAGTCCTCATCAAAATCACAGTCTTCCGCTACTTCCAAAGAATCTTCTCTGATTCCATATCTTCATGCTGTAGCACTGGTCAACAAAATATGACCTATGTGTTCATGGAATGAGATATATCATTTCCAGAGTAGTTTTCTGTGCCAAATCCAAATCTGGCCTCTGATTTTTTCCCAGCACGTCAAGTTTTTGAGATTTTTTGAGTTAGAAATTGTTTCGAAAAATCGCAAATCGTATCATAAAAGGGTATAAAAAATTTTTTAAACGGGAAGCAATACATGATTTCGATGCGTTTTTAACGCAGAATGCATTGATTGTTTTGTTTTTTCGATATCTTATACAGTTCCTAAGATAATTGAAAAGAAAATTAAAAAAAAGACACAAAAAAATGGTTTTACAAAAAACCTTATATTTAACTAAATATCATTTATTTTTTAGTCAACTGCGAGTCATTCTCTTCTTTTTTTGATGTAGAAAAAATTTCAAAAAAGTTTATATTTCCAGCTGTAACTGTTCGAAAGATACATGGCAGAGAAGTTGTCTCTTTCTATAGAGTTGCCAGTTTGACGGCTTACAAGTACTTGAGGCGAATCATTGTACTGTTTCTTTTATCTCATTGCATTAAAGTCTACAATATTCACAGAGCTTACAGGATTCACAGCTCCAACCATAGCGCTGGACTTTCGGGCAGGTATTAAATACACAGGCGCCGCGATGTCGCTGCACACGTGATACAGAGCATCGTTTGGGGGAAAAGTGTACATGGCTTATGCGCGTCTTCCCTCCACTACGCCACGTACATCAGTTCTCTACACTTGTCGGTATCGCGCTCCGGGCTACCTTCATTTGATGCTAGTCCTTTGCGGAGTCACAGCATATGCTATCTACTATAGAACTTGAATTTATTTCTATTCAACTCCAATATATTTGACCTAAGCTTTTATTCAAATCGCATTTTGTAACGATTGCAAAATGGAGCACAGCTGCAAAAATCAGACAAAACAATTCTCCTGCAATGCGAGAAGGCTACGAGATATATTTTCAGATTAAACCCAAAAATGGAGAAAAAATTTGGATACCTAATAGCTTCTGTTCAATTCAAAAAGCAGAAGAAATCGATGCTGATGAATATTAAACCCTAGAATATAAGCTGACTAGAAACTTGCCGGAACTATTCGACCAGAAAGAATTAAATGATTTGACAAGAGACCTGAATTAATCGAAAAATGAGGCTTAAATTTTGAGCTCTAGACTCAAAGAAAAAAATTTGCTGAAAGAAGATGTGAAAATCTCTTACCGAAATCGAGAAAAAGATTCAACTACATTTTTCCTGTCAAGATATTCTCATTTATTGTACCCATGTAGATGGGCTTATAAAGAGCCTTGGTTATGAACACCAGTCAGAGAATTGGCGTTTATTCATTAATGCAAATAAACATAGTTTGAAAGCTGTTCTCTTGCACAACGTAAATGAATATCCATCAATACCCATCACTCATGCCACCAATATGAAAGCGTACTATGTTGTTATGAATTTTTACTTGACAAAATAAATTACAAATCATATGAGTGATCTATCTGTGGTGATTTTAAAGTCATAGGGATTCTTCTCGGACTGCAATCTGGTTACACAAAACATTGTTGCTTTCTATGCAACATCTTTCTATTTCTTGAAAAGAAAATTCCCTAAGCTTAGTGAAGCATAAATCAAGAAAGGAATTTTTCAAGGACCGCAAATCCGACAACTGATGATATACTGTGATTTCGAGAGCTCGACTGACCTTGAGAGACAAACTTGGTTGTCAGTAAAAGCTGTTATAAACAATTTCTTAGGGAACACAAAATCCAGGAACTACAAACACCTGGTGAACATTATGCTGCAGAACTTCCAGGAAATGAAAGTATACATGTCACTAAGGATTCACATTCTTCGTTCTCACTTGGACTTCTTCCCAAAAAATTTGGGAGCAGTTAGTGATGAACACGGTGAAAGATTTCATCAAGACATCGCTGAAATGGAAAAGAGGTACCAAGGTAAGTGGAGTGTGAACGCTTTAGCAGACTACTGCTGGAGTCTCATGACTGATAAACCAAATGCTCATCATCGTCGAGCATGCAAGAGAAAAAGTTTCTAGTCAGTAGTAGCAGCTTATAATCATTTTCCGACAGAAGCTAACAATCAATAATAAAGATAGTATATTTTAAACTTTGTGAATACTGTAAACTCTGTGAATATTGTAAATAATGCAAATATTGTACTTGTAAGTCGTCAAACTGGCAACTCTATAGAAAGAAACAACTTCTCTGCCATGTATCTTTTGGCAGAGTTGGAACTATAAAGTTTTTTGAAATTTTTGCTGCATCAGAAAAAGAAGAGAAGGATACGCAGTTGACTTTAAAATAAATGATATTCAGCTAAATATAAGGTTTTTTTTAAACCATTTTTTTCTTGTTTTTTTTTTAGTTTTTTTAAAATTATCTCAGGAACTATACAGGATATCGAAAAAACAAAACCATCGTTGGATTTTGCGTTAAAACAGCATCAAAATCATGTATAGCTTTCTCTTTAAATTTTTTGTACACCCTTCTATCATACAATTTGTGATTTTTAAAAAAAATTTTTAACTTAAAAAATCTCAAAAACCTGACGTGCTGAGAAAAACAGAGGCCATATTTGGATTCAGCACAGGAAACTACGCTGGAAATGATATATCTCATTCCATGAACACATAGGCCATATTTTGTTGACCAGTGTAGTTAGTGTAATTCCCTCTCGCTCCAGAAATTGTATTTCCTCAATAGCTTTTGTAAAAGTTATATCATTTGTAAACATTTAACGATACCTAGAATTGAACAGAAGAAAAAGAAAAATATTTTCTATTTTCGACTGTAATTCTGGGGGTAGAACTGGAATACTATAATAACCAGCACTACATTTTGAAACACCTTTATGACTGTCAAGAGGATTGTTATTCTTGTAATCATAGAAGTAACCCTACTGAAGGAAGAATGATCTTGTTAAGATATGCTTTTATTTTTCCTTCCAAAGAGACCTCTGAACAATATTTCGAACTAGAACTGAATGATTCTCAACATCATTCAAGTACTTGAGAGTTTTATCGAGCACCTCTGGCAATTCAAAAAACAATTTCAGAACTTTTCTAAGTAGTGTAAATTGAGCTACCAAATCTTTATGTTTCGACTATCTTTATCTTCCTTTTCAACTACAACCTTTATCTCTTCCAGCCTGTAATTCTCCGGAAGTACAAAAGTTCCCTGCTGTCGAAAATGTGCAAAACGCTTCGCTTCTGTATTTAGATTCTTAAAACGTGCTGCAAATTTTTTTAAAATATTGTCAATTTCCGAAGAACTTAATGAATCTTTACCGAGCTGCGTTAGGTTCTTACGTACTTCATCTTGAATGGCTTGTATATTATTTTCAAGTGATTTTGAAACATCAGATAATATTTCATGAGCTCTTGTTCGAGGGACATCCGGAAATTCGTATAATTTTGCGCAAAATAAGGTTGTTTTTTCGCTTAAAAAATTGCCATCTGCTTCACTTGATACATTTGGAGGTTCAAAAAATAAGATTTCATCATCAATAATCTCTTCTGACTCGGACTCATCTGACAAACTTTCAGAATCTGCATGAAAGGTTGGATCGTCAGCAATATTAGTTTCAAGTTTAAATTTCCTGTGATATCAAAAGCAGTGACAGAGTCTTCTATGAAAATCGCATTGCGCTCACCACCGAAAGTTAATAATTGAGAAACATGTTTGCCTAAACGATGCTTTTTTTATGAATAAAATATGAAGTAAGTTTTACTGCATTGGACTTCCTTACATTCAAAACATTTTGAAGATTTATGACAACTCAACGTGCAGAATAAGACTTTTATTATCGTAACAAGAAAAGTTACGAGCAAAACAGTGAAACATTTCAAGAGTACAAGGTGATGATCATTTAAAAAAGCTCATTATGTAAAATTCTGACCGGTATTTGTAGCAAGTATGAGCTTCGGTACAAATCAGTTTTTAAAACTCGAATTAGATCATCCTCTGGTTCTTGAACGATAATATTAGAATTTACATTTTCTTAACTTCCCTCTCCTAGATATACGTCATCGCGTTTTCTTTTCTTTTTTTTTTTTGAACTTTTGTTTTACCAGACGGTATTAACTTTGGCATCAAGTAAAAAGAACTGCGATCTGGTTATCTGTAAAAACATAACACAAGTAGTAATTTCAGAAAAATTATGAAAAAATTAGAGTCACGTATATTGAGACTGTAAGTACCTGGCTGCAAAGTTGGCAGCAATTTTAAGTAAGTCTGCTCACTAGATGATAGCTTTTGCGTTTCTAAAAGCCGCAGCAAATATTTTTCGATATTGGGCCACCTCTCAGAAAAAGGATTTTCTTTACCTGGATGGAGAATATTAAAGTCGCATTTAATCTGGAACAAGATATCATATACATATATAAGAATACAATACCTTCAGAAAAATATAAATATATGTAACCATGAAAAACGTATCTACCAGCTCTCACCCTAGCTGTTATCTCAATGCCTTAAATTTCTGGAGATAATCCTGGACAGATAATTTATCTATTTTCAAAATATCGTCTCTATATTTATATGTTTCAGACCAATAGCGTTTAATCTCATCAGGATCATCGGAGTGAGTCTCTAGATATTTAATTTTCTCTGCTGTTGTACCTGAAATGAACTGTTATCATTATCGAATATAGTCGAATGTGCAAAAAGAATAATTTCAAATTTCCTAACAAGTCAAGACAGAACTTTGTCGACTTGCATCACTCTTTTTCGATTTAACTGGGAGCGCTTTTAAAATACCACTCTCTCGTAACTTTCCTTTTATTTATTCAAATCGAATAATCAGTTTTCCGGATTCTGGACACCTAATACCATTTTCTATTACAAACTCCATATAATACGTCTTAATATTTTCCGAAGGAAATAATCACTCTATTTTCGAAGCAACCCTTTTAAATTCTTCTTTATCAATGTTGTTCAGGAAATTTAAAGAGAAATAAAAACATTAAAAATCGAACAGTTCACTGGGTAATTTATGTCAATAGAGAAAAACGTGCATCCAGTTATCAAGCGGATGTCCCTTGTAGGCTTTTATTAAACGAATTTCCTTCTTTTGAATAGATGACTGTGTGATGATTGTTCTTCCCTTGTCTGGCATAAATCCACTATCAAGGAAGGCTTTTAGCACAACTTTTGCCTGATTTTCAAAGCCGAGAAGTTTTGTTAAACTCTGCAACAGTGTAACATTTTGAAACTAAATAATAGGTCTGCGAAGTGTCGAATCTACACCTTATTATTTTCTTCCAAACATTTTAAAGAAATCATAAAAACAAAATATTTTTACGTAAGTAGAAATCGCGAGTAGGATAATTTTACGAGGCGTTGAAATTACAGTTATTTCTGAAAAATATTATTTCTTTACCAATGTGGATAAAATTATTCTGCTGACTTTTAATCGCGGATCCGATTCAGAATTTGTCAGTCCCACTGGGCCTTCGGTATCTTTTTCGATAATTACATCAGCATTCTCCAATGAAATATCGACAACTTTTTCGATATCCTCAGGAATCTACAGAACAATGAAAGCAGTGAAGTTAAAACACATCTAAAAATTACTGCCAACATTTGTATCCGCTTTAATTATAGGCGTATTTTTTTAGCTTTACATTTTTTATCCATTAGGGCCAAGTTATACAAATTTACGTTAAGAAAAATTCACGAAGAAATAGTAAGAAGACCGAACAAATTCCAAAATGTGAAAAGAGAGGTGGTTCATTCTCGAAAAATCAGAAAGAAATATTTTTATCATTCTACTTTTCTTTTCAGATTAGATTTTACTGAAAAAAATATTTCAAGTCATTTTCAAAACGTATTTTTTCCTATAATATTATTATTCAAAATTATTGGTTTTTTCAACGATTATTCTCAATTTTCGATAGAAAAGAAAACTATTAAAAATATTTGTAAAGAAGAAAAAAAAAGATAAATTTAGAAAGTATCATCAAAATTTCTACTTTTCATTTTAAAAACATTTTCGATAATGAAGATTGATATGTTCTGTCGTTGAATACTTAAACGAATAATACTAAACTAAATAATAAGAATAAATGGTAAATTTTCACACCACAATATTTTGTGTAACAACATTGTTAGCTGTATCAAGTATACTAGAGGTTGAGGACAAATCTAGTAAACAGACGTTGTTTCCATTTTTCCAAAGCTGGTGCTCCTCAAAAGTTTTTTCACTTCGAACAACTTCAAGGTTTTGAATGTTTTGAGAGGGTAAGTTTTGTGCGAGATGGTACTGAAAGATATACAATACATGCATGAAAATTGAACTTTAAATTGAAATGAAAATTCCTGTTATAAAATAAACTAACGGAACGAACTACAAATATTTGCAGGGTCAACTGAGAAAACTGTCAAGGTTTGTTAAATAAGGAAGCACAGATTGTGTTAATATGATTAGTTTATTCAAATATAATTGTCACTAAAA